>JAXGFW010000183.1:0-53956 GCA_034376525.1 Nicotiana benthamiana
TGTGGAATAGAATATTTAGGTATACATCAAATAGTTGGAAAATATTTAGGAACCCGACCTAGACATATTGGAATAACTAATGATTATTTTACATACTGTCAAAGTATATTTAGTTTCCTTAACCTACAGGATAAAAATAAAGAACATAAGATTAAAGATATATTTCATAAATATTTTAGAAATCATACAGTAGATGAAAAAGATATAAAATTTTTCATTGATATTATTTATAAATATACTCTAAAAAAATTAAATATGGATGAAAAAGGTGAAGATAAATTAGTAGAAGACCATATAGATATACTATATAATATTATAGAAAATATAAAACATATAGATGACACCACTACTTCAGTATCTACTGAAGACTACCTAAGAGATGGTTAAAATGGAAGCAATAAATAATAAAATGGAAATAATAAATAATAATATATTGGAATCAAATAAAGTAACATTAGAACAGATAAAAGAAATAAGAAAAAGGATAGAAAATATGGAAACAGAAATTAAAAACAGAATTAAAAATATTCAAGAAAATAATAGAAAAGAAAAAGAACCTATAAATAAAACTGGCTATGTCAATATACCAGGATTAGGATGGATGCCAATTAAAGTACCAATAACTACTGAAAAAATAAAAGAAGAGTTATGAAAAGAGGAGAATATGTAAAAATTACATATATGGAAAATAACAAAATAAAAAAAATGCCAAATTTGAATAGAATATTTATTAAGCTAAATGATAACTATAGACTTATGCAAAAACAAGATAACACTATAGAATCACCATTAGAACAAATAGTAAGATTAACCATAGAAAGTAATGAGGAAAATAATAACGAATCATATAGTAATAATAGTGATAGTAGTACAATTAGTTATGACATCACTAAAAGAAAGAACATGAGAAAGAAAAAGTTAACCCTGAAAGATATTTATGAAAAATTAGATAAAAAGGAAAAAGGAGTACAAAAATTAGAAAAACATGTATTTAAAAAGAAAAAACAAACAATAAATTCTGACCCTGAAATATCTAAAAATAGATTAGAATCAGATACAACAACAAATATATGTTCAGAAGAAGAAAAAGATGATAAGAAAATAGTTGTAGAAGTAATAGATAAAATAGAAAATAATTCAGATATTAATATGGACGAAGATAGCAATTCAGATACCTATACTGACTTGATAAAGAAAACAAATAAATTACATATAAAAACTAATGAATTAAAAGATATAATTAAAGATGAAGATATAATAACAAATCATATAAATATGACTAAACCAGATAGCTTAGAAAATAGAAAAGGATTTTATACAACATTCGCAACAGGAAGAGATAAAGGTTATAAAAAAAAAGAAGTTATTATGAAAAAATAGATTATTCAAAACAACATAGGAATGATAAAATATGGGGATCAAGATTAATAAGAGGAATAGCAGAAATAGTAAAAATATCTACAGGAGAAAATACTAACTCTTTTTTAGACTTAGACTACTCTGAAGATATAACTAAAGAAATACAAAAATGGTCAGCAAATACAGAGAAAACGATTTTAGAAACAAAATTACCCATAGAAAAAGTAGGACAATATATTGTAACCACCTTAGTAGGAAATGTTAAAGAATGGTATGAAAATTTAGGAGAAGAAATGATAAAAGCATTACATGTAGCTACAGATGCTAATGCACAGCCTACAACAGATGTAAGTAAAATACTTCAAAAAATTTTAATATCAATTACAGCCGAATTTAGTACGCCAGGAGCAGAAAATTCAATGATAAATATAGAAAAAGCAAGAAATAATCTATTAAATTTAGTTATTTGTGATTTATGCTACTATGAAGAATATGTATGTGAATTTAGTAACTATTTTCATAAAGGAAGATTTAATAATAATGAGAAACCTATGATCTTAGACTTATTCCTACATAAATTACCATATCCAACTAATTTATTAGTATTTAAAGACTATAAAATAGAAGCCAAATCAATAGACACCTTAGGAACTAGGATAGAATATGTAAGAAATTGGATAAATGATAGATGTACTCAAGCGACAAATCATAGAAATTTATTACAATCAGATATACAGTTATGTTGTACAAAAGATAAACCAAGTTGTAGTAAAAGATATCCTAAACAAATAAGAAAACACTATAAGAAAAGAAATAAGAAATACATTAGAAGAAATTATAATTTAAGGAATTTTACAAATAACAAAAAACGAAGATACATAAATAAAAGAAAATATAGAAATTAATTCAAAAGGAATACTAAAAAATGTAAATGTTATAATTGTGAAAAAATAGGACACATATACACAGAATGCAAAGAACCTAGACAAAAACAAATAAAAGAAATCCAGTTAGATAATGATGAATTTATAGATATAGATATAGTTAAGCAAGAAATAGATACAGACAACTTTTCTAGTGAAGATGAAATAATTGAATCAGATATAACAAGTGAAGAAGAAGATGAATCAGACTGAAATAGGAGAAACAAGTGATAAATATATAATAATAAACTATACACAAGACATGGATTATGAGAAACAACAGATAATATTTGATGAAAAAATTTATGAGAAAATTAGGAAAGAAGAATTAGACCTTACACCAGACTTAGTTTTTAAAAATCAATTTTGAATAAAACCTTAAAAATTAAAAAATCCAATTATAATTGCTGGATTTAACCAGGAAGGAAATCTAGTTAGACACAAAGCTATAAATATAACAATACAAATATGGGATAGGGAACTAGTACTAAATGAATTATATCCATGTGATGAAATATTTCATGATATAATATTAGGTTATAAAAAATTCTTAAAAAATTATGAACCCTTTACAATTACAAGAAATTATTTATTATTAACTACCCCTTGCAAGCAGAAAATAATAGCTAAAAGAACCTTGGAAAAACAAAGTGAACTAATACCTTGGATTAAAGGAGATAGTAAAATTAAACAATCACTACCTTGTAAAAGTAAAGACAATAAATTACAAGTAAGTGAGATTAGTATTGAAGAAGAAATAACTAACGAATTTAAAGAGATATTTAGTGAAGACCCATTACAAAATTGGCAAAAACACAAAACCCAAATACCTAGTAGATTACTAAAAGAGGATGATTTAGTTTATAAAAAACCTATGAAATATACTGAAGAGGATATGATTCAATTTAAATTACATATAATAGAATTATTAAAAGGAAATTTTATTAGATCTAGTGAATCTAAACATAGTAGTCCCGCATTCATAGTAATGAAACACAGTGAACAAAAAAAGAGGAAAATCTAGAATGGTAATAGACTATAAAAACTTAAATAAAAAGACAGAACATTAAATTATCCAATACCAAATAAAACAGTAATATTAAACAAAGTTAAAGGTTATGAGTGGTTCAGTAAATTTGATTGTAAATCAGGATTCTGTCATATTAAAATAATAGAAGAACATAGACATTTAACAACTTTCTTAATACCCAATGGATTTTATGAATGGAATGTATTACCCTTTGGATTTAAAAATTCTCCAGGATATTTTCAAAAATTTATGGATACATATCTTGGAAATATAGATGGAATTATTGTATATATAGATGATATATTATTATTCACTAAAACGAAGGAAGATCATATAAAATTATTAAAAAGATTTAAGAAAATAATAAAAGATGCAGGAATAGCTCTAAGTGAAAAGAAAGCAGAAATATTAAGGAATAAAATAGAATTTTTAGGTATATAAAGATAGATAGAAATGGCATAGAGATGCAAGAACATATATTAAAAAAGATTGCAGAACACATGGAAGAATTAAAAGAAAAGAAACAATTACAAAGTTTTTTAGGATCAGTAAATCAAATTAGAAATTATGTACCTCATTTAAGTGAAAAATTAGTACCGCTACAAAAGAAATTAAAAACAAAAACAACAGTATTTGAATGGACTATAGAAGATAAAGAAAACCTAAAAAAAGTAAAGGAATATTCTAAGAAATTACCCAAATTACAAATCCCAGAAATAAATGAAAAAATAAAATGGATAATTTATACAGATGCATCAGATTATGCTTTTGGAAGTATGTTAACATATGTAAATATGGAAAATAACACACAACATATTATATCATTCAACTCAGGAACTTTTAAAGAAAATGAAATAAAATGGGAAATAAATAGAAATGTTATGAAATAATATAAAAGACAAGAACAATATAGAGAGAAGTAGATAGAGGAGTATTCTTATTGATACTTGGGATTGTTAGGGATGATTTACAATGGTAGAAGACCCCTTTATTTATAGGGAGGTAGTGACTTAGCTAACAAGAATAAAACTCTAGAATCTCTCTAATTATAGACATTCACCTTAAATAGAAGTCTATTTATAACACTCCCCCTTGAATGTCTATTCAACAATGTGTCTCGTTAAAACCTTAAAACCAAAACCCAATGGGAAAAATTAAAGAGAAGGAAAAAGAGTACACATGTTTGAATATGCGCCTATTGGTTGCCTCGTTAAAAACCTCGCAAGGAAAACCCAGTTGGGACAAAACCTTGTAAGGGAAAAAGAGTGCAACGCGCATTAACTCCCCCTGATAAGAACATCAATTTATATCCTTGAGCATTTGCATTCCAATCTTGTGCATCATCTTCAAAACGATCTTTGGTAGATATTTGATAAATAAATCAACCATATTGACTTGAATAAATATTCCGCACCTTGAAATTATCATTCTTGATAGATATGAACATCTTCATATAATGTCGTGGAATGACTCTTCAATATCTCCATAGATGTATTCTCGATGCCATCATGCTTATAGTTATAGCAAGATACATATGTACACAAATTGTACTTAGGATGTGGTACTTCAGGACCAAGAATTGCATATGCTTCAAGCAACTTAAATCTTTCAAGTTAAGTCATGTAAGTCACATAATAGACTGTAGATGCATATCAAGTTTTCACGTCATGCTAAACAAATAAGATATCGAAAACTGATTATACATACCTTTGACTTTTATACTCTCAAGTATTTGAACTACATGTCCGAATCTACATGACTTTCACATGGAATCAAGTATTTGTCTATACGCTTTAAGCGTATCAAAGACTTTGTCCTTCTGGGACTTAATATGAGCATTTGTAGTGAGAATATAGTCGCTTTCTTTGGGTCAGCAAATGCGTATAGCATGCTTTGCAATATGTTGCAATTGAATTATACATTTTATGAACTTCAGGTTCATATCATGATATTCGGGGATCTACATATACAAATGATAATTCTTCCCATGTAACCTTTTCTCAATTGTTTATCATGTCTCCACCTCATGTTAGAAAAGCTAACTTGTTTCCTCAACTTTGGGAAATCATCTTTGTGCATTATCATGTCAATATACACAGCACATTAATAATAAGATGAAATTATTTGGTTCCTGACCCTGAACCACTTGTGAGGGGAGAATATAATATACTCTCGTATACAACGTATATCAGACTGATATATATAACTTTGTTCTCATAAGAAACAGTTTAGCTATTAAGTGGAAGCACTCAATAATTATCTTGCTAAACCAACTTTGATATAAACCAACTTATCAAGATGAACTATCTTGAGTAGAGAATCTGGAAATTATGCTCGAAGTTAGATTACTGAGCAATTTACCTCGCAAGCACCGGCCAGGCTGCGGGTTAATAACAATTGCGCATGTAACCATTTCATAGATGCATCATATGTGGTATACATGGCAGGTGAATGGGCCCATATTCACCTTTGATATTTCCAGAATTTATGGGCTTCAACCCGAACTCTTTAGTTGGTCAGTTCATTAATGAGAACAAGTGATACAAGAGAATTCGTAAAGAACTTTCTAGTTCTTTAATATTCACCTATGTGAATTTGCACATCATACTTAAAATGAGATGGCTAACACGAATGCCAACTGAATAAGTTATCAATATTGGTAAACTTCAAATTTACACCATGACATGTGCACTTATCAATAAACTTCAGGTTTATTATGACATGGGTTTTATACCAATAGATATCCACTTTATTGTGGCATTCTTTCGTTTGTGTAGTACAAACTGGAGAACAAAATTACCCCGCTACAAGTTGTAGTAATAGGAGATATCAAATCCTTCCTTTATTTATAGTCTCAATATAATCAATCGCTTTCGCGTGTACTTTGGAAACTGAATAAGTTTCTTTGAGACTTACTACAGCACAATACTCAATTGTGTTTCTCCAACATAGTAATAATTGGCTCTTCTAGAGCTCTCAATTAATTTTGTACTACCACAGATTCATCAACATCCATGTGGTGAATATCTTTCTTAAAGAGAAAGTTATACCATTATGGTCATGTCAAACTTATATGCAAGATATGTTTCTTGCATTATCGTTGTCCTTTAATAGTCATATTTCCAAAATACTTTGGCGTACAATAGGTACGTGACCAACGATCATTCATGCCATATATATAGCCAACAGGCTTGACACCATTAGGTGTTTCAACTATAGGGCCAAAAACTTCACGTTTTGCTAGCGAATTCAATTCTGATTGAATTGCTTCTTGCCACTTTGGCCAATCATGTCTATTTCGACATTCTTCAACAGATTGAGGTTCGAGATCCTCACATTCTTGCATAATGCTAGATGCGACATTATAAGCAAAGACATTATCCACCACTATATCCACTCGATTAATATTTGCCTCAATATTGATTGGATTTATGGATAGTTCCGTATTTTCCAGAGCCTCGGGCTCAATGGATTCTTCATGAATCTCAGAATTTGTTAAATCATGAATTTCCTCATGAGATTCTTTCGTAGTGTCATTTTGATCATTTGCTTTCCTCTTTCTAGGATTTCGATCTTTGGAACCTAATGGTCTGCCACGCTTCAGGCGTGCATTTGACTCATTGAATATGACACTAGATGATTGTCCAACAGGGACATCAATATGGATTGGGACATTTTCCGCGGGGATGTGGGATTTCGTTATCCTTTTCAAGTCCGTAAATGCGTCAGGCATTTGATTTGCTATTCTTTGCAAATGGATAATCTTTTGTACCTCTCTTTCACAAATAGAGGTATGTGGATCAAGATGAGATAGTGATGCATTTTTCCACAAAATTTCCCGTTTGGTTTCACCAACTTCTCCCCCTAATTTTGGGAAAAGTGTCTCATCAAATTGACAGTCTACAAATCGTGCAAATCTCCTGTCAATGTTTCGAGGTAGCGAATTAATGGAGGGAGATTCAAACTCAACATATATTCCTAACCTTCTTTGCGGACCCATTTTGGTGCGGGATGGCGGTGCTATAGGCACATATACTGCGCATCCAAAGATTCTTAAATGGGATATATTAGGTTCATGACCCAAAACCAATTGCAACGGGGAATATTTGTGTCAATTCGTCAGTCAGAGACGAACTTACATTGCTGCATTCAAATTGGCGTGACCCCAAACCGAAGTGGGCAGCCGACGAACTAGCATTGTTGCATGCAAAATGGCGTGACCCCAAACCGAAGTGGGCAGCCTCGTTTTCATGAGTAAATGAGGTATTCAAGATTATACTCATGTATTGTCTCAATTTGATATCCATTTTGAATGATATCTTTAAAGCTCAACAAGTTCCTTTTAGACTTGGAGGAGAACATTTTGATTGATATCATTAAAACTCAACAAGTTCCTCTTAGACTTGGAGGAGAACATTGCATTCTCTAAAATATTGTTCCTTTAGGCAGAGTTATAGTTGCTCTTCAGGAGCCTTCAATCAATTTAATTCCCATGGTTTGACATACAAAAGAAAATATATGAACATGAGAATATACAAATCTGTTTGCTTCATATTTAAACAATATTTTCAAAATCTGCTGAGGTCCGTTGACTAACTAAATCAGATAGTCGATTATATGTTTTCCATAATCGTTTACTTTGCAGCTTGAAAATTTCAGTTTAAGCATTTTCTTAAAACAATCGATTAAAACTCAACAAGTTCCTCTTAGACTTGGAGGAGAACATTGCATTCTCTAAAATATTGTTCCTTTAGGCAGAGTTATAGTTGCTCTTCAGGAGCCTTCAATCAATTTAATTCCCATGGTTTGACATACAAAAGAAAATATATGAACATGAGAATATACAAATCTGTTTGCTTCATATTTAAACAATATTTTCAAAATCTGCTGAGGTCCGTTGACTAACTAAATCAGATAGTCGATTATATGTTTTCCATAATCGTTTACTTTGCAGTTTGAAAATTTTAGTTTAAGCATTTTCTTAAAACAATCGATTGTTAAACATAGACAATCGATTGTTGAACATTGACGATCGATTGTTGACCATTGACAATCGATTATTTTGCTATTTTGAAAAAATCCAGATCTGTTTTAAGACAATCGATTGTTAAACATAGACAATCGATTATTTGTTATTTTGAAAAATTCCAGATCTGTTTTAAGACAATCGATTGTTAAACATAGACAATCGATTGTTGACTATTTTGAAAAAATTCCAGATCACTGTCTCACGACAATCGATTGTTAGACATAAACAATCGATTGTTGGACATTGACAATCGATTGTTGAACATTGACAATCGATTGTTTTTCAGTTTTAATGCGAAAGATTAGATAATCGACTAACTGTTAGGTTAGTCGATTACCTCTACTTGAAAATAAAAATATTATTGAAATTTGAGCATGTAGAAACATTCTAACGAACTAATACTAACATTATATCATGAACGTTATACGAGCTGATACTAATGAATATTAGTCTATTCACTAACTATTACAAATAAGTGAAATAAAATCAAACAATTCCATCTTCCTTCATCAAGGTGATGGTGCAAGAGAATCAAGGCCATTGGCACAGTTTCAAACCTTCATTAAGGTGATGGCGCAAGAAAAACGAGGCCTTAGCATAGTTTCAAACCTTCATCAAGGTGATGGCGCAAGAAAATCAAGGCCTTAGCATAGTTTCAAACCTTCATCAAGGTGATGGCGCAAGAAAATCAAGGCCTTAGCATAGTCTTGGGTGGATGCATTATTTCTGTCTTTGATGGCGTCTCTAGGACCCATTGCATCCAAATGGATTTCAGCATTCAACACCCATGTCATATAGTTCTTGCCCGAAATTTCTAGGGCAACGAACTTTCCTTTTATAATGTCAGACATGAAACAAAATTACATCAAGAGCGTGTTCATACTTACGGGCTCTATTACAATTATCACATTCACTTCAGGGAATGGATCATAATCATCTGTATGTGCTATACACAATCTCATGTCAAATATTACTTTCATAAAATGAAAGATTATTTTGAGAATCCTTATTGTTCTCATTACAATAATGACGATTATAATTTCGTCTATTGCCACGTCCACATCCATTGATACCTTCATGGTAATAATTTTTGTCTTCTTTCAGACTTATCACATACTGCTACCACATTCTCTAAAGGGAATGGAGCAAATTCAATTGGACGGATTTTGTCTTCTTTCAGACTTATCACATACTGCTACCACATTCTCTAAAGGGAATGGAGCAAATTCAATTGGACGGATTTTGTCTTTGTTTGTATATGAAATCAAATCGTAGAATTTCAAGAATTTGAAAGGGAAAAATAAATTACTTACCTTTAAGGTATACCAATAAATGTTGTGATATCGAATATACCTCTCGAGTTTCCATCCCGTTGCATTACTTTATGATGATACCATCTCTTCTATTTTCCGTATAGAAATTCTACCGCGTTATCCCGCGAAATAAGGAGACGATTTTACAGCACATGAGAAAAAAATCAACTTGTTTCCTGTACGCAAAATTACTAAGTCCTACAAACCCATATTTCTAATGCTTGCTCCCAGAGTTTAATGACCCCAATTATGAACAAGTTGTGTGTCTTTGATGGAAAGCTGCAGACAAGGAAACAACACATATTATATATTTTAATCGAACATAAAATCGATACTTATCTCTTGAAGCGTGACCCGGATAATGCCCGGAATTAGCGAAATTCGTGGGGGCGAATTTCTCCTTAATCTTCTCAAAGTGTTTCTTGAGACGGTAGAGTCTCGTGCTGATAACGTGTTATGAAATAATATAAAAGACAAGAACAATATAGAGAGAAGTAGAGAAAGGAGTATTCTTATTGATACTTGGGATTGTTAGGGATGATTTACAATGGTAGAAGACCCCTTTATTTATAGGGAGGTAGTGACTTAGCTACCAAGAATAAAACTCTAGAATCTCTCTAATTATAGACATTCACCTTAAATAGAAGTCTATTTATAACAAGAAAGGAATTATTAAGCGTATTAAAAGCATTATTATACTATGAGATATATAGCACATACACATTTTATATTAAGAACAGATAATACCCAAGTTAAATTTTGGTTAACATAGGATTTAAAGAATCAATCAATTACTACCAGAAATATTAGAAATATAGTATGTCAAATATCTTTATTTAATTTTGATATTGAACTAATCAGTACTAAAGACAATTTTATTGCAGATTTTTTATCTAGACATATGATGCAGGGATAGCTATAAGCTTATACAGAAGCATTTTATTATGATTGACAGGTACAACCTGAACAAGAGGAAATAGTACAAAATCTATTACAAGACATATTACAAAAATTACAAGAAATGGAGAAAAATATAGAAAAGCTGGAAAGCAAAATTAGCCATATGGAAGATGGCAAAAAAGAGCAAGAAATAGACCTGCAAGAATTTAAAGAGATAACAATTAGCCAAGAAAAATATGACGAAAAAGATAAAGGAAAAGGGATAGAAGTAACTACTCACCAAGCCAAAAAACTCAAACCTTTCAATATCCAACTTAGACCAGAGCAACCCATACCTAAAAGAACAGATTTTATTTACCAATTACCAAAACCCCAGACAAATACTTACAGTGAAATCACCAAAAAACCTACACAAAATCTATTCGTGCAAAGAATACACAACTACCTGAACCAATTCATACAAATTGCCAACTACCTAAACAAGAACATACAATCACCAGACTATAACCCAGAAAAACTTATTGGATGGCAAACCAAACCTTTGAAGGGATAACAAATTAGTAGCATTAAACAAGACAAACCCAAAACTCATACAGACCATGTATAATTATGGACTATTGCATGCGGTATATACGCAAAATGGAGATAATCTACAACCTATCTCAGAGCTATGTCAAGTAGTAAAGAAATACTTGGGAATTACCAAAGCAGATTTAATATTTATTCGGATTTATTCAGCACCCTGTAAAGTAACACCGCAGGAAATATACCATTCTATCACAGCAGTGAAGATAGGACTGACAAGAACGATTATGTGTGAAGAGCCTGTAGAACAACCTGATCTGACTGTTCATGAAATAGTAGAATTTCTACAGAACAAAAGAGCTATTATGATCAAAGTTATTATTCAAGAGTTAATAAACAGTTATGAAGAAGGAGAAAAATGGATCTACAACAGCAAAAATAGTACAATTATTTATTCAAATGCCAAGACGACAAAGGACATAGAAGAACTACCTAGATGGATTACTACCCTCGCAAATTGGAAAATTACGCCAACAACTAATGCATTGAGGACATATCCGAAGCAGATGACGGAGAAGACAAAATACCTATTATGTCAACAATTGAAGGACTTATTCAACTTACACCATTGCAATTATTGCAACCAAAAAGAAGATATTCCTAAAGTTTATCTTCCACCTATTATGGAAAAAGACAAAGAAGAAGAAGACAAAGAGCAAAATGAAGACTAAAAGAATTTTCGTAAAAAGTCTTGTTAGTAATTTTCAAGAAAAGTGTAGTATTTTTAGGCTTGACTTGTTAGGCTATCATTTTTCAAAGTCTTTGTCTTGTTAGGCTAGAAAAGTTTTTTGTCTTGATTAGGGTAGTATTTATTTCTTTCAAGAAAAGTTTTTATAAATAGTAGGCAAAGTTTTATGTAAAAATGTAACGTGTCCTAGTGAGTCAGCAAAGAGATAAGAAGGAATAATTTGGGTGGATGATGGGGCCCAATGAGCACCCACACTCTAATTATTACCCTCAATCCTTTGCCTACAATAAAGTATGCTTACAATAAAGTACTTGTTTATACTGGAGACATAGAATTTGCTAAAACTACAAGAAAATTAATGGAACATATCCTATTACTTTCCAAATTGGATTAGCAACTACTCCTTATTTACCTCAATTAGAGAGTAACTTCGGAAAATTTTTAATACACTTAAAGTTTGGAATAGAATATTTAGGTATACATCAAATAGTTGGAAAATATTTAGTAACCCGACTTAGACATATTGAAATAACTAATGATTATTTTACATACTGTCAAAGTATATTTAGTTTCCTTAACCTACAGGATAAAAATAAAGAACATAAGATTAAAAAAATATTTCATAAATATTTTAGAAATCATACAGTAGATGAAAAAGATATAAAAATTTTCATTGATATTATTTATAATTATACTCTAGACAAATTAACTATGGATAAAAAAGGTGAAGATAAATTAGTAGAAGAACATATAGAAATACTATATAATATTATAGAAAATATGGAACATATAGATGACACCACTACTTCAGTATCTACTGAAGACTACCTAAGTGATGGTTAACATGGAAGCAATAAATATTAAAATGGAAATAATAAATAATAATATTTTGGAATCAAATAAAGTAACATTAGAACAGATAAAAGAAATAAGAAAAAGGATAGAAAATATGGAAGCAGAAATTAAAAACATAAAGTTTAAAATATTACAAGAAAATAATAAAAAATAAAAAGAACCTAAAAATAAAACTGGCTATGTCAATATACCAGGATTAGGATGGATGCCAATTAAAGTACCAATATCTACTGAAAAAATAAAAGAAGAATTATGAAAAGAGGAGAATATGTAAAAATTACGTATATGGAAAATAACAAAATAAAAGAAATGTCAAATTTGAATAGAATATTTATTAAGCTAAATGATAATTATAGACTTATGCAAAAACAAGATAACGCTATAGAATCACCTTTAGAACAAATAGTAAGATTAACCAGAGAAAATAATGAGGAAAACAATAACGAATCATATAGTAATAATAGTGATAGTAGTACAATTAGTTATGACATCACTAAAAGAAGAATATGAGAAAGAAAAAGTTAACCCTGAAAGATATTTATGAAAAATTAGATAAAATGGAAAAAAGAGTATAAAAGTTAGAAAAACATGTCTTTAAAAAGAAAAAACAAACAATAAATTCTGACCCTGAAATATCTAAAAATAGATTAGATTCAGATACAACAACAAATATAAGTTCAGATGAAGAAAAAGATGATAAAAAAATAGTAGTAGAAGTAATAGATAAAATAGAAAATAATTCAGATATTAATATGGACGAAGATAGCAATTCAGATACCTATACTGACTTGATAAAGAAACAAATAAATTACATATAGAAACTAATGAATTAAAAGATACAATTAAAGATGAAGATATAATAACAAATCATATAAATATGACTAAACCAGATAGCTTAGAAAATAGAAAAGGATTTTATACAACTTTCGCAACAGGAAGAGATAAAGGTTATAAAAAAGAAGTTATTATGAAAAAACAGATTATTCAAAACTACATAGGAATGATAAAATATGGTGATCAAGATTAATAAGAGGAATAGCAGAAATAGTAAAACCATCTACAGGAGAAAATACTAACTCTTTTTTAGACTTAGACTACTCTGAAGATATAACTAAAGAAATACAAAAATGGTCAGCAAAAATAGAGAAAACGATTTTAGAAACAAAATTACCCATAGAAAAAGTAGGACAATATATTGTAACCACCTTAGTAGGAAATGTTAAAGAATGGTATGAAAATTTAGGAGAAGAAATGATAAAAGCATTACATGCAGCTACAGATGCTAATGCACAGCCTACAATAGATGTAAGTAAAATACTTCAAAAATTTGTAATATCAATTACAGCCGAATTTAGTACGCCTGGAGCAGAAAATTCAATGATAAATATAGAAAAAGCAAGAAATAATCTATTAATTTTAGTTATTTGAGATTTATGCTACTATGAAGAATATGTATGTGAATTTAGTAACTATTTTCATAAAGGAAGATTTAATAATAATGAGAAACCTATGATCTTAGACTTATTCCTACATAAATTACCATATCCAACTAATTTATTAGTATTTAAAGACTATAAAATAGAAGCCAAATCAATAGACACCTTAGGAACTAGGATAGAATATGTAAGAAATTGGACAAATGATAGATGTACTCAAGCGACAAATCTTAGAAATTTATTACAATCAGATATACAGTTATGCTGTACAAAAGATAAACCAAGTAAATATGGATGTAGTAAAAAATATCCTAAACAAATAAGAAAACACTATTAGAAAAGAAATAAAAAATACATTAGAAGAAATTATAATTTGAGGAATTCTACAAATAATAAAAAACGAAGATATATAAATAAAAGAAAATATAGAAATTACTTCATAAAGAATCCTAAAAAATGTAAATGTTATAATTGTGGAAAAATAGGACACATATCCACTGAAGGCAAAGAACCTAGACAAAAACAAATAAAAGAAATCCAGTTAGATAATGATGAATTTATAGATATAGATATAGTTAAGCAAGAAATAGATACAGACAACTTTTCTAGTGAAGATAAAATAATTGAATCAGATATAACAAGTGAAGAAGAAGATGAATCAGACTGAAATAGGAGAAACAAGTGATAAAGATATAATAATAAACTATACACAAGACATAGATTATGAGAAACAACAGATAATATTTGATGAAAAATTTATGAGAAAATTAGGAAAGAAGAATAAGACCTTACACCAGACTTAGTTTTTAAAAATCAAATTTTGAATAAAACCTTAAAAATTAAAAAGCAAAATTATTATATAATCACTAGAAAAGAATTTATATTAGACATAAAACATTTAAATGGAAAAACAATGATACCTTTAGTATCTAAACATCTAATTGATGAAGAAACTAAAAATATTAAACATATACATGATCTAAGATATTGCTATTTTGGAGGAATACAGATTATGTTATATGCACATATTAAAGAAGGTATAGATACACCAATAGAAATATATTTAGCAGATGATAGAATAACTCATCCTATAGACAAAGCATTGACGATTTATTGGAAAATTAATGGAATAGAAATGTTACCAGGAAGTAAAGTACTAACTATCAAAGCAAAACAATTATACGTATTAAGCAATAGACCAGGAATAAATAAAATAAAAGAAAAGGATTAACATATATAAGTAAGATCTTTGAACCTATCCTAAAAGAAATACCTAGGAAAGAACAATTATATATACTACCTAACCAAAACCAAGACTTAGAATTAGTAACTTATAATTTAGAACAAAGAAGAAATATTCTTAATAGAAGTATAAGTAGAAGGAATCTAGACATAATACCTAGAATTAGGAAAAATATATCAGACGAATATTCAGAAAATCAATATTATATAAAAGGAAGAATAATAAGAAATGGAATAAGAATACTAGTACCAATCTTAATTGCTACTAATGCAGGAGAAAATTATATAGCTGAACAACTAATAAGTGAGATTGATAAGATAGAAGAAAGTAATCACACATATACTAATTTTATTACACAACAAGAAGTAACAAGTATGGGAAAAATAAATAGCCCAATAGAAATACAAGGATTATTATTTAACATAAATCTAGAAGTAATGGATAATGAACCAGAAATTATACTAGGAATTAAATGGTTAAATATGGTAGAACCATGGAATCTAACAGAATCAGAATTAGAAATAACAGTTAATACAATAACAATTAAGATAATAAGAGAAACAATTAATACTATAAATATAATAAAAGAAAGTATATGAGTCATGAAGAAATACATATCTCAATTAAAGTAAAATGTAAAGGATATAACAGTAGATATTATACAGCATATATAGATACAGGAGCTGGAACTAATATATGTAGAAGAAAAGTATTACCAGAAGAATATTGGAAGGAATTAAAAAATCCAGCAATTATAATTGCTTCCAATATTCTTCTGGTAATACTTTTCTTCTACATATATTAGTTCCAGCTCCTGTATCTATATATGCTGTATAATATCTACTGTTATATCTTCACATTTTACTTTAATTGAGATATGTATTTCTTCATGACTCATATACTTTCTTTTATTACATTTATAGTATTAATTGTTTCTCTTTTTATCTTAATTGTTATTGTATTAACTGTTATTTCTAATTCTGATTCTGTTAGATTCCATGGTTCTACCATATTTCACCATTTAATTCCTAGTATAATTTCTAATTCATTATCCATTACTTCTACATTTATGTTGAATAATAATCCTTGTATTTCTATTGGGCTATTTATTTTTCCCATACTTGTTGCTTCTTGTTGTGTAATAAAATTAGTATATGTGTGATTACTTTCTTCTATCTTATCAATCTCACTTATTAGTTGTTCAGCTATATAATTTTCTCCTGCATTAGTAGCAATTAAGATTGGTACTAGTATTCTTATTCCATTTCTTATTATTCTTCCTTTTATATAATATTGATTTTCTGAATATTCGTCTGATATATTTTTCCTAATTCTAGGTATTATGTCTAGATTCCTTCTACTTATACTTCTATTAAGAATATTTCTTCTTTGTTCTAAATTATAAGTTACTAATTCTAAGTCTTGGTTTTGGTTAGGTAGTATATATAATTGTTCTTTCCTAGGTATTTCTTTTAGGATAGGTTCAAAGATCTTACTTATATATGTTAATCCTTTTCTTTTGTTTTTATTTATTCCTGGTCTATTGCTTAATACGTATAATTGTTTTGCTTTGATAGTTAGTACTTTACTTCCTGGTAACATTTCTATTCCATTAATTTTCCAATAAATCGTCAATGCTTTGTCTATAGGATGAGTTATTCTATCATCTGCTAAATATATTTCTATTGGTGTATCTATACCTTCTTTAAAATGTGCATATAACATAATCTGTATTCCTCCAAAATAGCAATATCTTAGATCATGTTTATGTTTAATATTTTTAGTTTCATCTTCAATTAGATGTTTAGATACTAAAGGTATCATTATTTTTCCATTTAAATGTTTTATGTCTAAAACAAATTCTTTTTTAGTGATTATATAATAATTTTGTTTTTTAATTTTTAAGGTTTTATTCCAAAATTGATTTTTAAAAACTAAGTCGGTGTAAGGTCTAATTCTTCTTTCCTAATTTTCTCATAAATTTTTTCATCAAATATTATCTGTTGTTTCTCATAATCTATGTCTTGTGTATAGTTTATTATTATATCTTTATCATTTGTTTCTCCTATTCCAGCCTGATTCATCTTCTTCTTCACTTGTTATATCTGATTCAATTATTTCATATTCACTAGAAAGATTGTCTGTATCTATTTCTTGCTTAACTATATCTATATCTATAAATTCATCATTATCTAACTGGATTTCTTTTATTTATTTTTGTCTAGGTTCTTTGCATTCTGTGGATATGTGTCCTATTTTTCCACAATTATAACATTTACTTTTTTTAGGATTCTTTTTGAAGTAACTTCTATTTTCTTTTATTTATATATCTTCGTTTTTTGTTATTTGTAAAATTCCTTAAATTATAATTTCTTCTAATGTATTTCTTATAGTGTTTTCTTATTTGTTTAGTATATTTTTTACTACATCCATATTTACTTGGTTTATCTTTTGTACAACATAACTGTATATCTGATTGTAAAATTTCTAAGATTTATCACTTGAGTACATCTATCATTTATCCATTTTCTTACATATTCTATCCTAGTTCCTAAGGTGTCTATTGATTTGGCTTCTATTTTATAGTCTTTAAATACTAATAAATTAGTTGGATATGATAATTTATGTAGGAATAAGTCTAAGATCATAGGTTTCTCATTATTATTAAATCTTCCTTAATGAAAATAATTACTAAATTCACATACATATTCTTCATAGTAGCATAAATCACAAATAACTAAATTTAATAGATTATTTCTTGCTTTTTCTATATTTTTACGAATCATTGAATTTTCTGCTCCTGGCATACTAAATTCGGCTGTAATTGATATTACAAATTTTTGAAATATTTTACTTACATCTGTTGTAGGCTGTGCATTAGCATCTATAGCTGCATGTAATGCTTTTATCATTTCGTCTCCTAAATTTTCATACCATTCTTTAACATTTCCTACTAAGGTATTGTCCTACTTTTTCTATGGGTAATTTTGTTTCTAAAATCGTTTTCTCTGTTTTTGCTGACCATTTTTGTATTTCTTTAGTTATATCTTCAGAGTAGTCTAAGTATAAAAAAGAGTTAGTATTTTCTCCTGTAGATGTTTTTACTATTTCTGCTATTCCTCTTATTAATCTTGATCCCCATATTTTATCATTCCTATATTGTTTTGAATAATCTGTTTTTTCATAATAACTTCTTTTTTTATAACCTTTATCTCTTCCTGTTGCGAAAGTTGTATAAAATCCTTTTCTATTTTCTAAACTATCTGGTTTAGTCATATTTATATGATTTGTTATTATATCTTCATCTTTAATTGTATCTTTTAATTCATTAGTTTCTATATGTAATTTATTTATTTTCTTTATCAAGTCAGTATAGGTATCTGAATTGCTATCTTCGTCCATATTAATATCTGAATTATTTTCTATTCTATCTGCTACTTCTACTACTATTTTCTTATCATCTTTTTCTTCTTCTAAACTTATATTTGTTGTTGTATCTTAATCTAATCTATTTTTAGATATTTCAGGGTCAGAATTTATTGTTTGTTTTTTCTTTTTAAATACATGTTTTTCTAATTTTTGTACTCTTTTTTCCATTTTATCTAATTTTTCATAAATATCTTTCAGGGTTAACTTTTTCTTTCTCGTGTGCTTTTTTTTTGTGATGTCATAACTAATTGTACTACTATCACTATTATTACTATATGATTCGTTATTGTTTTCCTCATTATTTTCTCTGGTTAATCTTACTATTTGTTCTAAAGGTGATTCTATAGTGTTATCTTGTTTTTGCATAAGTCTATAATTATCCTTTAGCTTAATAAATATTCTATTCAAATTTGACATTTCTTTTATTTTGTTATTTTCCATATATGTAATTTTTACATATTCTCCTGTTTTCATAACTCTTCTTTTATTTTTTCAGTAGTTATTGGTACTTTAATTGGCATCCATCCTAATCCTGGTATATTGACATAGCCAGTTTTATTTACAGGTTCTTTTTCTTTTTTATTATTTTCTTGTAATATTTTTAACTTTATGTTTTTAATTTCTGTTACCATATTTTCTATCCTTTTTCTTATTTCTTTATTTGTTCTAATGTTACTTTATTTGATTCCAAAATATTATTATTTATTATTTCCATTTTATTATTTATTGCTTCCATTTTAACCATCACTTAGGTAGTCTACAGTAGATATTGAAGTAGTGGTGTCATCTATATGTTCCATATTTTCTATAATATTATATAGTATTTCTATATGTTCTTCTACTAATTTATTTTCACCTTTTTCATCCATAGTTAATTTTTTTAAGTATATTTATAAATAGTATCAATGAAAAATTTTATATCTTTTTCATCTACTGTATGATTTCTAAAATATTTATGAAATATTTATTTAATCTTATGTTCTTTATTTTTATCCAGTAGGTTAAGGAAACTACATATACTTTGACAGTATATAAAATAATCATTAGTTATTCCAATATGTCTAGGTCGGGTTCCTAAATTTTATCCATAGTAAGTGGAAGATAAACTTTAGGAATATCTACTTTTTGGTTGCAATAATTGCAATGGTGTAAGTTGAATAAGTCCTTCAATTGTTGACATAATAGGTATTTTGTCTTCTCCGTCATCTGCTTCGGATATGTCCTCAATGCATTAGTTGTTGGCGTAATTTCCCAATTTGCGAGGGTAGTAATCCATCTAGGTAGTTCTTCTATGTCCTTTGTCGTCTTGGCATTTGAATAAATAATTGTACTATTTTTGCTGTTGTAGATCCATTTTCCTCCTTCATAACTGTTTATTAACTCCTGAATAATAACTTTGATCATAATAGCTCTTTTGTTATGTAGAAATTCTACTATTTCATGAACAGTCAGATCAGGTTGTTCTATAGGCTCTTCACACATAATCGTTCTTGTCAGTCATCTTCACTGCTGTGATAGAATGGTATATTTCCTGCGGTGTTACTTCACAGGGTGCTGAATAAATCCGAATAAATATTAAATCTGCTTTGGTAATTCCCAAGTATTTCATTACTACTTGATATAGCTCTGGGATATGTTGTAGATTATCTCCATTTTGCGTATATACCGCATGCAATAATCCATAATTATACATGGTCTGTATAAGTTTTGGGTCTGTCTTGTTTAATGCTACTAATTTGTT
This sequence comes from Nicotiana benthamiana, assembly GCA_034376525.1. Taxonomy (NCBI): domain Eukaryota; kingdom Viridiplantae; phylum Streptophyta; class Magnoliopsida; order Solanales; family Solanaceae; genus Nicotiana; species Nicotiana benthamiana. The sequence goes on from JAXGFW010000183.1 coordinate 20,532, forward strand.
ATATCCCTTCAAAGGTTTGGTTTGCCATCCAATAAGCTTTTCTGGGTTATAGTCTGGTGATTGTATGTTCTTGTTTAGGTAGTTGGCAACTTGTATGAATTGGTTCGGGTAGTTGTGTATTCTTTGCACGAATAGATTTTGAGTAGGTTTTTTGGTGATTTCACCGTAAGTATTTGTCTGAGGTTTTGGTAATTGGTAAATAAAATCTGTTCTTTTAGGTATGGGTTGCTCTGGTCTAAGTTGGATATTGAAAGGTTTGAGTTTTTTGGCTTGGTGAGTAGTTACTTCTATCCCTTTTCCTTTATCTTTTTTGTCATATTTTTCTTGGCTAATTGTTATCTCTTTTAATTCTTGCAGGTCTATTTCTTGCTCTTTTTTGCCATCTTCCAGATGGCTAATTCTGCTTTCCAGCTTTTCTATATTTTTCTCCACTCCTTGTAATTTTTGTAATATGTCTTGTAATAGATTTTGTACTATTTCCCCTTGTTCAGGTTGTACCTGTCAATCATAATAAAATGCTTCTTTATCTGCTTATAGCTATCCCTGCATCATATGCTAGATAAAAAATCTGCAAAAAAATTGTCTTTAGTACAGATTAGTTCAATATCAAAATTAAATAAAGATATTTGACATACTATATTTCTAATATTTCTGGTAGTAATTGATTGATTCTTTAAAACCTTTGTTAACCAAAATTTAACTTGGGTATTATCTGTTCTTAATATAAAATGTGTATGTGCTATATATATCTCATAGTATAATAATGCTTTTTATACGCTTAATAATTCCTTTTTATTTATTTCCCATATAATTCTATTTTCTTTATAAGTTCCTGAGTTGAATGATGTAATATGTTGTGTGTTATTTTCCATATTTACATATGTTAACATATTTCCAAAAGCATAATCTGATGCATCTGCATAAATTATCCATTTTATTTTTTTATTTATTTCTGGGCTTTGTAATTTGGGTAATTTCTTACAATATTCCTTTTCTTTTTTCAGGTTTTCTTTATCTTCTATAGTCCATTCAAATACTGTTGTTTTTGTTTTTAATTTCTTTTGTAGTGATACTAATTTTTCACTTAAATGAGGTACATAATTTCTAATTTGATTTACTAATCCTTAAAAACTTTGTAATTGTTTCTTTTCTTTTAATTCTTCCATGTGTTCTGCAATCTTTTTTAATATATGTTCTTGCATCTCTACGCCATTTCTATCTATCTTTATACCGAAAAATTCTATTTTATTCCTTAATATTTCTGCTTTCTTTTTACTTAGAGCTATTCCTGCATCTTTTATTATTTTCTTGAATCTTTTTAATACTTTTATATGATCTTCCTTCGTTTTAGTGAATAATAATATATCATCTATATATACAATAATTCCATCTATATTTCCAAGATATGTATCCATAAATTTTTGAAAATATCCTGGGGAATTTTTAAATCCAAAGTGTAATACGTTCCATTCATAAAATCCATTGGGTATTGAGAAAGCTGTTAAATATCTATGTTCTTCTATTATTTTAATATGATAGAATCCTTATTTACAATCAAATTTACTGAACCACTCATAACCTTTAACTTTGTTTAAAATTACTGCTTTATTTGGTATTGGATAATTTAATGTTTCTGTCTTTTTATTTAAGTCTTTATAGTCTATTACCATTCTAGATTTTCCTCTTTTTTGTTCAATGTGTTTCATTACTATGAATGCGGGACTACTATGTTTAGATTCACTAGATCTAATAAAATTTCCTTTTAATAATTCTGTTATATGTAATTTAAATTGAATCATATCCTCTTCAGTATATTTCATAGGTTTTTCATAAACTAAATCATCCTATTTTAGTAATCTAATAGGTATTTGGGTTTTGTGTTTTTGCCAATTTTGTAATGGGTCTTCACTAAATATATCTTTAAATTCGTTAGTTATTTCTTCTTCAATACTAATCTCACTTACTTGTAATTTATTGTCTTTACTTTTACAAGGTAGTGATTGTTTAATTTTACTATCTCCTTTAATCCAAGGTATTAGTTCACTTTGTTTTTCCAAGGTTCTTTTAGCTATTATTTTCTGCTTGCAAGGGGTAGTTAATAATAAATAATTTCTTGTAATTGTAAAGGGTTCATAATTTTATAAGAATTTTTTTATAACCTAATATTATATCATAAAATATTTCATCACATGGATATAATTCATTTAGTACTAGTTCTCTATCCCATATTTATATTGTTATATTTATAACTTTGTGTCTGACTAGATTTCCTTCCTGGTTAAATCCAGCAATTTTAATTGAATTTTTTAATTTTTAAGGTTTTATTCCAAAATTGATTTTTAAAACTAAGTCTGGTGTAAGGTCTAATTCTTCTTTCCTAATTTTCTCATAAATTTTGTCATCAAATATTATCTGTTGTTTCTCATAATCTATGTCTTGTGTATAGTTTATTATTATATCTTTATCACTTGTTTCTCCTATTTCAGTCTGATTCATCTTCTTCTTCACTTGTTATATCTGATTCAATTATTTCATCTTCACTTGTAAAGTTGTCTATATCTATTTCTTGCTTAACTATATCTATATCTATAAATTCATCATTATCTAATTGGATTTCTTTTATTTGTTTTTGTCTAGGTTCTTTGCATTCTGTGGATATGTGTCCTGTTTTTCCACAATTATAACATTTACATTTTTAGGATTCTTTTTGAAGTAATTTCTATATTTTCTTTTATTTATATATCTTCGTTTTTGTTATTTGTAAAATTCTTTAAATTATAATTTCTTCTAATGTATTTCTTATTTCTTTTCTTATAGTGTTTTCTTATTTGTTTAGGATATTTTTTACTACATCCATATTTACTTGATTTATCTTTTTTACAACATAACTGTATATCTAATTGTAATAAATTTCTAAGATTTGTCGCTTGAGTACATCTATCATTTATCCAATTTCTTACATATTCTATCCTAGTTCCTAAGGTGTGTATTGATTTGGCTTCTATTTCATAGTCTTTAAATACTAATAAATTAGTTGGATATGGTAATTTATGTAGGAATAAGTCTAATATCATAGGTTTCTCATTATTATTAAATCTTCCTTTGTGAAAATAATTACTAAATTCACATACATATTCTTCATAGTAGAACTAAATTTAATAGATTATTTCTTGCTTTTCCTATATTTTTACGAATCATTGAATTTTCTGCTCCTGGCGTACTAAATTCGACTGTAATTGATATTACAAATTATTGAAGTATTTTAATCTGTTGTAGGCTGTGCAATAGCATCTGTAGCTGCATGTAATGCTTTTATCATTTTTTCTCCTAAATTTTCAACCATTCTTTAACATTTCCAACTAAGGCGGTTACAATATATTGTCCTACTTTTTCTATGGGTAATTTTGTTTCTAAAATCATTTTTTCTGTTTTTGCTGACCATTTTTGTATTTCTTTAGTTATATCTTCAGAGTAGTCTACGTCTAAAAAAGAGTTAGTATTTTCTCCTGTAGATGTTTTTACTATTTCTGCTATTCCTCTTATTAATCTTGATCCCCATATTTTATCATTCCTATGTTGTTTTGAATAATCTGTTTTTTCATAATAACTTCTTTTTTTATAACCTTTATCTCTTCCTGTTGCGAAAGTTGTATAAAATCCTTTTCTATTTTCTAAGCCATCTGGTTTAGTCATATTTATATGATTTGTTATTATATCTTCATCTTTAATTGTATCTTTTAATTCATTAGTTTCTATATGTAATTAATTTGTTTTCTTTATCAAGTCAGTATAGGTATCTGAATTGCTATCTTCGTCCATATTAATATCTGAATTATTTTCTATTTTATCTATTACTTCTACTACTATTTTCTTATCATCTTTTTCTTCTTCTGAATTTATATTTGTTGTTGTATCTGAATCTAATCTATTTTTAGATATTTCAGGGTCAGAATTTATTGTTTGTTTTTTCTCTTTAAATACATGTTTTTCTAATTTTTGTACTCTTTTTTCCATTTTATCTAATTTTTCATAAATATCTTTCAAGGTTAACTTTTTCTTTCTCACATTCTTTCTTTTAGTGATGTCATAACTAATTGTACTACTATCACTATTATTACTATATGATTCATTATTATTTTCCTCATTATTTTCTCTGGTTAATCGTACTATTTGTTCTAAAGGTGATTCTATAGTGTTTTCTTGTTTTTGCATAAGTCTATAATTATCATTTAGCTTAATAAATATTTCTATTCAAATTTGACATTTCGTTTATTTTGTTATTTCCCATATATGTATTTTTACATATTCTCCTCTTTTCATAACTCTTCTTTTATTTTTTCAGTAGTTATTGGTACTTTAATTGACATCCATCCTAATCCTGGTATATTGACATAGCCAGTTTTATTTATAGGTTCTTTTTCTTTTTTATTATTTTCTTCTAATATTTTAACTTTATGTTTTTCATTTCTGTTTCCATATTTTTTCTATCCTTTTTCTTATTTGTTTTATCTGTTCTAATGTTACTTTATTTGATTCCAAAATATTATTATTTATTATTTCTATTTTATTATTTATTGCTTCCATTTTAACCATCACTTAGGTAGTCTTCAGTAGATACTGAAGTAGTGGTGTCATCTATATATTCCATATTTTCTATAATATTATATAGTATTTCTATATGTTCTTCTACTAATTTATCTTCACCTTTTTCATCCATAGTTAATTTTTCTAGAGTATATTTATAAATAATATCAATGAAAAATTTTATATTTTTTTCATCTACTGTATGATTTCTAAAATATTAATGAAAACTCTTTAATCTTATGTTCTTTATTTTTATCCTGTATGTTAAGGAAACTAACTATACTTTGACAGTATGTAAAATAATCATTAGTTATTCCAATATGTCTAGTCGGGTTCCTAAATATTTTCCAACTATTTGATGTATACCTAAATATTCTATTCCACACTTTAAGTGTATTAAAAATTTTCCGAAGTTACTATCTAATTGAGGTAAATAAGAGTAGTTGCTAAACCAATTTGGAAAGTAATAGGATATGTTTCCATTAATTTTCTTGCAGTTTTAGCAAATTCTATGTACTCAGTATAAACAAGTACTTTATTGTAAGCATACAAATAGGCATTTAAATCCATGTTAAAATAATTAATAAGGCAAAATTAATTCAAATTTTTTGCAAGTCCAAATTTTTCAATAAGGCAAGTTTTTAGGACGTTAATGATAATACTATTCCTGCATCTTTTATTTTTTTCTTAAATCTTTTTAACAATTTTATATGATCTTCCTTCGTTTTAGTGAATAATAATATATCATCTATATATACAATAATTCCATCTATATTTCCAAGATATGTATCCATAAATTTTTGAAAATATCCTGGGGAATTTTTAAATCCAAAGGGTAATACATTCCATTCATAAAATCTATTGGATATTGAGATAGCTGTTAAATGTCTATGTTCTTCTATTATTTTAATATGACAGAATCCTGATTTACAATCAAATTTACTGAACCACTCATAATCTTTAACTTTGTTTAATATTACTGCTTTATTTGGTATTGGATAATTTAATGTTTCTGTCTTTTTATTTAAGTCTTTATAGTCTATTACCATTCTAGATTTTCCTCTTTTTTGTTCACTGTGTTTCATTACTATGAATGCGGGACTACTATGTTTAGATTCACTAGATCTAATAAAATTTCCTTTTAATAATTCTGTTATATGTAATTTAAATTGAATCATATCCTCTTTAGTATATTTCATAGGTTTTTTATAAACTAAATCATCCTCTTTTAGTAATCTAATAGGTATTTGAGTTTTGAATTTTTGCCAATTTTGTAATGGGTCTTCACTAAATATCTCTTTAAATTCGTTAGTTATTTCTTCTTCAATACTAATCTCACTTACTTGTAATTTATTGTCTTAACTTTTACAAGGTAGTGATTGTTTAATTTTACTATCTCCTTTAATCCAAGGTTTCACTTTGTTTTTCCAAGGTTCTTTTAGCTATTATTTTCTGCTTGCAAGGGGTAGTTAATAATAAATAATTTCTTGTAATTGTATAGGGTTCATAATTTTATAAGAATTTTTTTTATAACCTAATATTATATCATGAAATATTTCATCACACGGATATAATTCATTTAGTACTAGTTCTCTGTCCCATATTTGTATTGTTATATTTATAACTTTGTGTCTGACTAGATTTTCTTCCTGGTTAAATCCAGCAATTATAATTTGATTTTTTAATTTTTAAGGTTTTATTCCAAAATTAATTTTTAAAAACTAAGTCTGGTGTAAGATCTAAGTCTTCTTTCCTAATTTTCTCATAAATTTTTCATCAAATATTATCTGTTGTTCTCATAATCTATGTCTTGTGTATAGTTTATTACTATATCTTTATCACTTGTTTCTCCTATTGCAGTCTGATTCATCTTCTTCTTCACTTGTTATATCTGATTCAGTTATTTCATCTTCACTAGAAAAGTTGTCTGTATCTATTTCTTGCTTAACTATATCTATATCTATAAATTCATCATTATCTAACTGGATTTTTTTTATTTATTTTTGTCTAGGTTCTTTGCATTCTGTGGTTACAAGTCCTATTTTTCCACAATTATAACATTTACATTTTTTAGGATTCTTTTTGAAGTAATTTCAATATTTTCTTTTATTTATATATCTTCGTTTTTTGTTATTTGTAAAATTCCTTAAATTATAATTTCTTCTAATGTATTTCTTATTTCTTTTCTTATAGTGTTTTCTTATTTGTTTAGGATATTTTTTACTACATCCATATTTACTTGGTTTATCTTTTGTACAACATAACTGTATATCTGATTGTAATAAATTTCTATGATTTGTCGCTTGAGTGCATCTATCATTTATCCAATTTCTTACATATTCTATCCTAGTTTCTACGGTGTCTATTGATTTGGCTTCTATTTTATAGTCTTTAAATACTAATAAATTAGTTGGAAATGGTAATTTATGTAGGAATAAGTCTAAGATCATAAGTTTCTCATTATTATTAAATCTTCCTTTATGAAAATAGTTACTAAATTCACATACATATTCTTCATAGTGGCATAAATCACAAATAACTAAATTTAATAGATTATTTCTTGCTTTTTCTATATTTTTACGAATCATTGAATTTTCTGCTCCTGGCGCACTAAATTCGGCTGTAATTGATATTACAAATTTTTGAAGTATTTTACTTACATCTGTTGAAGGCTGTGCATTAGCATCTGTAGCTGCAGGTAATGCTTTTATCATTTCTTCTCCTAATTTTTCATACCATTCTTTAACATTTCTTACTAAGGTGGTTACAATATATTGTCCTACTTTTTCTATGGGTAATTTTGTTTCTAAAATCATTTTCTCTGTTTTTGCTGACTATTTTTGTATTTCTTTAGTTATATCTTCAGAGTAGTCTAAGTCTAAAAAAGAGTTAGTATTTCTCCTGTAGATGTTTTTACTATTTCTGCTATTCCTCTTATTAATCTTGATCCCCATATTTTACCATTCCTATGTTGTTTTGAATAATCTGTTTTTTCATAATAACTTCTTTTTTTATAACTTTTATCTCTTCCTGTTGCGAAAGTTGTATAAAATCCTTTTCTATTTTCTAAGCTATCTGGTTTAGTCATATTTATATGATTTGTTATTATATCTTCATCTTTAATTGTATCTTTTAATTCATTAGTTTCTATATGTAATTTATTTGTTTTCTTTATCAAGTCAGTATAGGTATCTGAATTGCTATCTTCGTCCATATTAATATCTCAATTATTTTTTATTTTATCTATTACTTCTACTACTATTTTCTTATCATCTTTTTCTTCTTCTGAACTTATATTTGTTGTTGTATCTGAATCTAATCTATTTTTAGATATTTCAGGGTCAGAATTTATTGTTTGTTTTTTCTTTTTAAATACATGTTTTTCTAATTTTTGTACTCTTTTTTCCATTTTATCTAATTTTTCATAAATATCTTTTAGGGTTAACTTTTTCTTTCTCATATTCTTTCTTTTAGTGATGTCATAACTAATTGTACTACTATCACTATTATTACTATATGGTTCGTTATTGTTTTCCTCATTATTTTCTCTACTTAATCTTACTATTTGTTCTAAAGGTGATTCTATAGTGTTATCTTATTTTTGCATAAGTCTATAATTATCATTTAGCTTAATAAATTTTCTATTCGAATTTGACATTTCTTTTATTTTGTTATGTTCCATATATGTAATTTTTTCATATTCTCCTCTTTTCATAACTCTTCTTTTATTTTTTCAGTAGTTATTGGTACTTTAATTGGCATCCATCCTAATCCTGGTATATTGACATAGCCAGTTCTATTTATAGGTTCTTTTTCTTTTTTATTATTTTCTTGTAATATTTTTAACTTTATGTTTTTAATTTCTGTTTCCATATTTTCTATCCTTTTTCTTATATCTTTTATCTGTTCTAATGTTACTTTATTTGATTCCAAAATATTATTATTTATTATTTCCATTTTATTATTTATTGCTTCCATTTTAACCATCACTTAGGTAGTCTTCAGTAGATACTGAAGTAGTGGTGTCATCTATATGTTTCATATTTTCTATAATATTATATAGTATTTCTATATGTTCTTCTACTAATTTATCTTTACCTTTTTCATCCATAGTTAATTTTTCTAGAGTATATTTATAAATAATATCAATGAAAAATTTTATATCTTTTTCATCTACTGTATGATTTCTAAAATATTAATGAAATAACTCTTTAATCTTATGTTCTTTATTTTTATCCTGTAGGTTAAGGAAACTAACAATACTTTGACAGTATGTAAAATAATCATTAGTTATTCCAATATGTCTAGGTCGGGTTCCTAAATATTTTCCAACTATTTGATGTATACCTAAATATTCTATTCCACACTTTAAGTGTATTAAATTTTTTTGAAGCTACTCTCTAATTGAGGTAAATAAGGAGTAGTTGCTAATCCAATTTGGAAAGTAATAGGATATGTTTCCATTAATTTTCTTGTAGTTATAGCAAATTCTATGTCTCCAGTATAAACAAGTACTTTATTGTAAGCACACAAACAGGCATTTAAATCCATGTCAAAATAATTAATAAGGCAAAATTATTCAAATTTTTTGGCAAGTCCAAATTTTTCAATAAGGCAAGTTTTTAGGACGTTAATGATAATACTAATATGATATTGAGGCTCTGATACCAAAGGGGAAGGGAACGGAATAACAGTAAGCTAAAGGTGATAATATCAGTAACAGTAGGTCAAGCAGGTAAAGATTCCAAGCCAATATAAGCACCACAACACCGCATAACGGCCACCTGCCCGGCGCGGGCAAAGTGCACGGCTAGATCCACTTTAGCTTTCATTAGTGGCTGTTATTAAACCTTTAAACTAATGTTACACCGAACTCCCGGTGTTCATAGGATCATTATCATTTTAGTATTATTACTACTTTCCTAAAACCTTGCCATAGAAAATTTAGCTTGCCATAGAATTGCGTACCTTATTTTGCTCCATTAGTTTCGTAGTTGATGCTAGATCTTTTGATATTTTTGAGAGAGTAAGAGTATATGAGACAGAGTTTTTCAAAGAAAGATTTTATTATACCAGGTTGAAGAGTCGGTGATCCCCCTTGACTTTACAAAGTCCTATTTATATTAGGCAAAAGATTGAGGGTAATAATTAGAGTGTGGGTGCTCATTGGGCCCCATCATCCACCCAAATTATTCCTTCATATCTCTTTGCTGACTCACTAGGACATGTTACATTTTTACATAAAACTTTGCCTACTATTTACAAATACTTTTCTTGAAAGAAATAAATACTACCCTAATCAAGACAAAAAACTTTTCTAGCCTAACAAGACAAAGACTTTGAAAAATGCTAGCCTAACAATTCTAGCCTAAAAATACTACATTTTTCTTGAAAATTACTAACAAGACTTTTACGAAAATTCTTTTAGTCTTCATTTTGCTCTTTGTCTTCTTTTTCTTTGTCTTTTTCCACAGTATGTGGAAGATAAACATTAGGAATATTTTCTTTTTGGTTGCAATAATTGCAATGGTGTAAGTTGAATAAGTCCTTCAATTGTTGACATAATAGGTATTTTGTCTTCTCCGTCATCTGCTTCGGATATGTCCTCAATGCATTAGTTGTTGGCGTAATTTCCCAATTTGCGAGGGTAGTAATCCATCTAGGTAGTTCTTCTATGTCCTTTGTCGTCTTGGCATTTGAATAAATAATTGTACTATTTTTGCTGTTGTAGATCCATTTTCCTCCTTCTTCATAACTGTTTATTAACTCTTGAATAATAACTTTGATCATAATAGCTCTTTTGTTCGGTAGAAATTCTACTATTTCATGAACAGTCAGATCAGGTTGTTCTATAGGCTCTTCACACATTATCGTTCTTGTCAGTCCTATCTTCACTGCTGTGATAGAATGGTATATTTCCTGCGGTGTTACTTCACAGGGTGCTGAATAAATCCGAATAAATATTAAATCTGATTTGGTAATTCCCAAGTATTTCTTTACTACTTGATATAGCTCTGGGATATGTTGTAGATTATCTCCATTTTGCGTATATACCGCATGCAATAGTCCATAATTATACATGGTCTGTATGAGTTTTGGGTCTGTCTTGTTTAATGCTACTAATTTGTTATATCCCTTCAAAGGTTTGGTTTGCCATCCAATAAGTTTTTCTGGGTTATAGTCTGGTGATTGTATGTTCTTGTTTAGGTAGTTGGCAACTTGTATGAATTGGTTCAGGTAGTTGTGTATTCTTTGCACGAATAGATTTTGTGTAGGTTTTTTGGTGATTTCACTGTAAGTATTTGTCTGGGGTTTTAGTAATTGGTAAATAAAATCTGTTCTTTTAGGTATGGGTTGCTCTGGTCTAAGTTGGATATTGAGAGGTTTGGGTTTTTTGGCTTGGTGAGTAGTTACTTCTATCCCTTTTCCTTTATCTTTTTTGTCATATTTTTCTTGGCTAATTGTTATCTCTTTAAATTCTTGCAGGTCTATTTCTTGCTCTTTTTTGCCATTTTTGATATGGCTAATTCTGCTTTCCAGCTTTTCTATATTTTTTTCCATTCCTTGTAATTTTTGTAATATGTCTTGTAATAGATTTTGTACTATTTCCCCTTGTTCAGGTTGTACCTGTCAATCATAACAAAATGCTTTTTTATAAGCTTATAGTTATCCCTGCATAATATGTCTAGATAAAAAATCTGCAATAAAATTGTCTTTAGTACTGATTAGTTCAATATCAAAATTAAATAAAGATATTTGACATACTATATTTCTAATATTTCTGGTAGTAATTGATTGATTCTTTAAATCCTTTGTTAACCAAAATTTAACTTGGGTATTATCTGTTCTTAATATAAAATGTGTATGTGCTATATATATATATCATAGTATAATAATGCTTTTAATACGCTTAATAATTCCTTTCTATTTATTTTCCATTTTATTTCATTTTCGTTAAAAGTTCCTGAGTTGAATGGTGTAATATGTTGTGTGTTATTTTCCATATTTACATATGTTAACATACTTCCAAAAGCATAATCTGATGCATATGTATAAATTATCCATTTTATTTTTTTTTTATTTCTGGGATTTGTAATTTGGGTAATTTCTTACAATATTCCTTTACTTTTTTCAGGTTTTCTTTATCTTCTATAGTCCATTCAAATACTGTTGTTTTTATTTTTAATTTCTTTTGTAGCGGTACTAATTTTTCACTTAAATGAGGTACATAATTTCTAATTTGATTTACTAATCCTAAAAAACTTTGTAATTGTTTCTTTTCTTTTAATTCTTCCATGTGTTCTGCAATATTTTTTAATATATGTTCTTGCATCTCTACGCCATTTCTATCTATCTTTATACCTAAAAATTCTATTTTATTCCTTAATATTTCTGCTTTTTTTTCACTTGGAGCTATTCCTGCATCTTTTATTATTTTCTAAATCTTTTTAATAATTTGATATGATCTTCCTTTGTTTTAGTGAATAATAATATATCATCTATATATACAATAATTCCATCTATATTTCCAAGATATGTATCCATAAATTTTTGAAAATATCCTGGGGAATTATTAAATTCAAAGGGTAATATATTCCATTCATAAAATCCATTGGGCATTGAGAAAGCTGTTACATGTCTATGTTCTTCTATTATTTTAATATGATAGAATCCTGATTTACAATCAAATTTACTGAACCACTCATAACCTTTAACTTTGTTTAATATTACTGCTTTATTTTGGTATTGGATAATTTAATGTTTCTGTCTTTTTATTTAAGTCTTTATAGTCTATTACCATTCTAGATTTTCCTCTTTTTTGTTCACTGTGTTTCATTACTATGAATGCGGGACTACTATGTTTAGATTCACTAGATCTAATAAAATTTCCTTTTAATAATTCTGTTATATGTAATTTAAATTGAATCATATCCTCTTTAGTATATTTCATAGGTTTTTTATAAACTAAATCATCCTCTTTTAGTAATCTAATAGGTATTTGGGTTTTGTGTTTTTGCCAATTTTGTAATGGGTCTTCACTAAATATCTCTTTAAATTCATTAGTTATTTCTTCTTCAATACTAATCTCACTTACTTGTAATTTATTGTATTTACTTTTATAAGGTAGTGATTGTTTAATTTTACTATCTCCTTTAATCCAAGGTATTAGTTCACTTTATTTTTCCAAGGTTCTTTTAGCTATTATTTTCTGCTTGCAAGGGGTAGTTAATAATAAATAATTTCTTGTCATTGTAAAGGGTTCATAATTTTATAAGAATCTTTTATAACCTAATATTATATCATGAAATATTTCATCACATAGATATGCTCCTATATCTATATATGCTGTAAAATATCTATTGTTATATCCTTCACATTTTACTTTAATTAAGATATGTATTTCTTCATGACTCATATACTTTCTTTTATTATATTTATAGTATTAATTATTTCTCTTTTTATCTTAATTGTTATTGTATTAACTGTTATTTCTAATTCTGATTCTGTTAGATTCCATGGTTCTACCATATTTAACCATTTAATTCCTAGTATAATTTCTGGTTCATTATCCATTACTTCTAGATTTATGTAGAATAATAATCCTTGTATTTCTATTGGGCTATTTGTTTTTCCCATACTTGTTACTTCTTGTTGTGTAATAAAATTAGTATATGTGTGATTACTTTCTTCTATCTTATCAATCTCACTTATTAGTTGTTCAGCTATATAATTTTCTCCTGCATTAGTAGCAATTAAGATTGGTACTAGTATTCTTATTTCATTTCTTATTATTCTTCCTTTTATATAATATTGGTTTTCTGAATATTCGTCTGATATATTTTTCCTAATTCTAGGTATTATGTTTAGATTCCTTCTACTTATACTTCTATTAAGAATATTTCTTCTTTGTTCTAAATTATAAGTTACTAATTCTAAGTCTTGGTTTTGGTTAGGTAGTATATAAAATTGTTCTTTCCTAGGTATTTCTTTTAGGATAGGTTCAAAGATCTAACTTATATATTTTAATCCTTTTCTTTTATTTTTATTTAGTCATGGTCTATTGCTTAATACGTATAATTGTTTTGCTTTGATAGTTAGTACTTTACTTCCTGTTAACATTTCTATTCCATTAATTTTCCAATAAATCGTCAATGCTTTGTCTATATTTTGTTCTATCATACTTATATTAAAATCAGGTTTAAAAAAGAATTTAGCTTTTTGGTATATTAGATTTCTTGTTAATTGTGTTAATATGGATTGTTCTATAGGATGAGTTATTCTATCATCTGCTATACCTTCTTTAAAATGTGCATATAACATAATCTGTATTCCTCCAAAATAGCAATATCTTAGATCATGTTTATGTTTAATATTTTTAGTTTCTTCTTCAATTAGATGTTTAGATACTAAAGGTATCATTGTTTTTCTATTTAAATGTTTTATGTCTAATACAAATTCTTTTTTAGTGATTATATAATAATTTTGTTTTTTTATTTTTAAGGTTTTATTCCAAAATTGATTTTTAAAAACTAAGTCTGGTGTAAGGTCTAATTCTTCTTTCCTAATTTTCTCATAAATTTTTTCATCAAATATTATCTGTTGTTTCTCATAATCTATATCTTGTGTATAGTTTATTATTATATCTTTATCACTTGTTTCTCCTATTTCAGTCTGATTCATCTTCTTCTTCACTTGTTATATCTGATTCAATTATTTCATCTTCACTAGAAAAGTTGTCTGTATCTATTTCTTGCTTAACTATATCTATATCTATAAATTCATCATTATCTAGCTGGATTTCTTTTATTTATTTTTGTCTAGGTTTTTTGCATTCTGTGGATATGTGTCCTATTTTTCCACAATTATAACATTTACATTTTTTAGGATTCTTTTTGAAGTAATTTCTATATTTTTTTGTACTTATATATCTTCGTTTTTTGTTATTTGTAAAATTCCTTAAATTATAATTTCTTCTAATGTATTTCTTATTTCTTTTCTTATCGTGTTTTCTTATTTGTTTAGGATATTTTTTACTACATCCATATTTACTTGGTTTATCTTTTGTACAAAATAACTGTATATCTGATTGTAATAAATTTCTAAGATTTGTCGCTTGAGTACCTCTATCATTTATCCAGTTTCTTACATATTCTATCCTAGTTCCTAAGGTGTCTATTGATTTGGCTTCTATTTTATAGTCTTTAAATACTAATAAATTAGTTGGATATGGTAATTTATGTAGGAATATGTCTAAGATCATAGGTTTCTCATTATTATTAAATCTTCCTTTATGAAAATAGTTACTAAATTCACATACATATTCTTCATAGTAGCATAAATCACAAATAACTAAATTTAATAGATTATTTCTTGCTTTTTCTATATTTTTACGAATCATTGAATTTTCTGCTCCTGGCGTAAACAAATTTTTGAAGTATTTTACTTACATCTGTTGTAGGCTGTGCATTAGCATCTGTAGCTGCATGTAATGCTTTTATCATTTCTTCTCCTAAATTTTCATACCATTCTTTAACATTTCCTACTAAGGTGGTTACAATGTATTGTCCTACTTTTTCTATGGGTAATTTTGTTTCTAAAATCGTTTTCTCTGTTTTTGCTGACCATTTTTGTATTTCTTTAGTTATATCTTCAGAGTAGTCTAAGTCTAAAAAAGAGTTAGTATTTTCTCCTGTAGATGTTTTTACTATTTCTGCTATTCCTCTTATTAATCTTGATCCCCATAATTTATCATTCCTATGTTGTTTTGAATAATCTGTTTTTTCATAATAACTTCTTTTTTTTATAACTTTTATCTCTTCCTGTTGCGAAAGTTGTATAAAATCCTTTTCTATTTTCTAAGCTATCTGGTTTAGTCATATTTATATTATTTGTTAATATATATTCATCTTTAATTGTATCTTTTAATTCATTAGTTTCTATATGTAATTTATTTGTTTTCTTTATCAAGTCAGTATAGGTATCTGAATTGCTATCTTCGTCGATATTAATGTCTGAATTATTTTCTATTTTATCTATTACTTCTACTACTATTTTCTTATCATCTTTTTCTTCTTCTGAACTTTTATTTGTTGTTATATCTGAATCTAATCTATTTTAACATATTTCAGGGTCAGAATTTATTGTTTGTTTTTTCTTTTTAAATACATGTTTTTCTAATTTTTGTACTCTTTTTTCCGTTTTAATTTTTCATAAATATCTTTGAGGATTAACTTTTTCTTTCTTATATTCTTTCTTTTAGTGATGTCATAACTAATTGTACTACTATCGTTATTATTACTATATGATTCGTTATTGTTTTCCTCATTATTTTCTCTGGTTAATCTTACTATTTGTTCTAAAGGTGATTCTATAGTGTTATCTTGTTTTTGCATAAGTCTATAATTATCATTTAGCTTAATAAATATTCTATTCAAATTTGACATTTCTTTTATTTTGTTATTTTCCATATATGTAATTTTTACATATTCTCCTCTTTTCATAACTCTTCTTTTATTTTTTCAGTAGTTATTTGTACTTTACTTGGCATCCATCCTAATCCTGGTATATTGACATAGCCAGTTTTATTTATAGGTTCTTTTTATTTTTTATTATTTTCTTGTAATATTTTTAACTTTATGTTTTTAATTTATGTTTCCATATTTTCTATCCTTTTTCTTATTTCTTTTATCTGTTCTAATGTTACTTTATTTGATTCCAAAATATTATTATTTATTATTTTCATTTTATTATTTATTGCTTCCATTTTAACCATTACTTAGGTAGTCATCAGTAGATACTGAAGTAGTGGTGTCATCTATATGTTCCATATTTTCTATAATATTATATAGTATTTCTATATGTTCTTCTACTAATTTATCTTCACCTTTTTCATCCATAGTTAATTTTTCTAGAGTATATTTATAAATAATATCAATGAAAATTTTTATATCTTTTTCATCTACTGTATGATTTCTAAAATATTTATGAAATATTTCTTTAATCTTATGTTCTTTATTTTTATCCTGTAGGTTAAGGAAACTAAATTTACTTCGACAGTATGTAAAATAATCATTAGTTATTCCAATATGTCTATTGGTACTTATTCAACTTACACCATTGCAATTATTGCAACCAAAAAGAAGATATTCCTAAAGTTTATCTTCCACCTACTATGGAAAAAGACAAAGAAGAAGAAGACAAAGCGCAAAATAAAGACTAAAAGAATTTTCGTAAAAAGTCTTGTTAGTAATTTTCAAGGAAAATGTAGTATTTTTAGGCTAGACTTGTTAGGCTAGCATTTTTCAAAGTCTTTGTCTTGTTAGGCTAGAAAAGTTTTTTGTCTTGATTAGGGTAGTATTTATTTCTTTCAAGAAAAGTTTTTGTAAATAGTAGGCAAAGTTTTATGTAAAAATGTAACGTGTCCTAGTGAGTTAGCAAAGAGATAAGAAGGAATAATTTGGGTGGATGATGGGGCCCAATGAGCACCCACACTCTAATCATTACCCTCAATCCTTTGCTGATATATATGACTTTGTAAATTCAAGGGGGATCATCGACTCTTCAACCTGGTATAATAAAATCTTTCTTTGAAAAACTCTCTCTCATATACTCTTACTCTCTCAAAAATATCAAAAGATCTAGCATCAACTACGGAACTAATGGAGCAAAATAAGGTACGCAATTATATAGCAAGCTAAATTTCCTATGGCAAGGTTTTAGGAAAGTAGTAATAATACTAAAATGATAATGATCCTGTGAACACCGGGAGTTCGGTGTAACATTAGTTTAAAGGTTAATAACAGCCAGTAATGAAAGCTAAAGTGGATCTAGCCGTGCACTTTGTCCGCGCCAGGCAGGTGGCCGTTATGCGGTGTTGTGATGCTTAAATTGGCTTGGGATCTTTACCTGCTTGACCTACTATTACTGATATTATCACCTTTAGCTTACTATTATTCCGTTTCCTTCCCCTTTGGTATCAGAGCCTCAATATCATATTAGTATTATCATTAACGTCCTAAAAACTTGCCTTATTGAAAAATTTGGACTTGCCAAAAAATTTGAATTAATTTTTCCTTATTAATTATTTTAATATGGATTTAAATGCCTGTTTGTATGCTTACAATAAAGTACTTGTATATACTGGAGACATAGAATTTGCTAAAACTACAAGAATATTAATGGAAACATATCCTATTACTTTCCAAATTGGATTAGCAACTACTCCTTATTTACCTCAATTAGAGAGTAACTTCGGAAATTATGAATACACTTAAAGTGTGGATTAGAATATTTATGTATACATCAAATAGTTGGAAAATATTTAGGAACCCGACCTAGACATATTGGAATAACTAATGATTATTTTACATACTGTCAAAGTATATTTAGTTTCCTTAACCTACAGGATAAAAATAAAGAACATAAGAATAAAGAAATATTTCATAAATATTTTAGAAATCATACAGTAGATGAAAAAGATATAAAATTTTTCATTGATATTATTTATAAATATACTCTAGAAAAATTAACTATGGATGAAAAAGGTGAAGATAAATTAGTAGAAGAACATATAGAAATACTATATAATATTATAGAAAATATGGAACATATAGATGACACCACTACTTCAGTATCTACTGAAGACTACCTAAGTGATGGTTAAAATGGAAGCAATAAATGATAAAATGGAAATAATAAATAATAATATTTTGGAATCAAATAAAGTAACATTAGAACAGATAAAAGAAATAAGAAAAAGGATAGAAAATATGGAAACATAAATTAAAAACATAAAGTTAAAAATATTACAAGAAAATAATAAAAAAGAAAATGTCAATATACCAGGATTAGTATGGATGCCAATTAAAGCACCAATAACTACTGAAAGAATAAAAGAAGAGTTATGAAAAGAGGAGAATATGTAAAAATTACATATATGGAAAATAACAAAATAAAAGAAATGTCAAATTTGAATAGAATATTTATTAAGCTAAATGATAAGACTTATGCAAAAACAAGATAACACTATAGAATCACCTTTAGAAAAAATAGTAAGATTAACCAGAGAAAATAATGAGGAAAACAATAACGAATCAATCATATAGTAATAATAGTGATAGTAGTACAATTAGTTATGACATCACTAAAAGAAAGAATATGAGAAAGAAAAAGTTAACCCTGAAAGATGTTTATGAAAAATTAGATAAAATGGAAAAAAGAGTACAAAAATTAGAAAAATATGTATTTAAAAAGAAAAAACAAACAATAAATTCTGACCCTGAAATATCTAAAAATAGATTAGATTAAGATACAACAACAAATATAAGTTCAGAAGAAGAAAAAGATGATAAGAAAATAGTAGTAGAAGTAATAGATAAAATAGAAAATAATTCAGATATTAATATGGACGAAGATAGCAATTCAGATACCTATACTGACTTGATAAAGAAAACAAATAAATTACATATGGAAACTAATGAATTAAAAGATACAATTAAAGATGAAGATATAATAGCAAATCATAAAAATATGACTAAACCAGATAGCTTAGGAAATAGAAAAGGATTTTATACAACTTTCGCAACAGGAAGAGATAAAGGTTATAAAAAAGAAGTTATTATGAAAAAACAGATTATTCAAAACAACATAATAATGATAAAATATGGGGATCAAGATTAATAAGAGGAATAGCAGAAATAGTAAAAACATCTACAGGAGAAAATACAAACCCTTTTTTAGACTTAGACTACTCTGAAGATATAACTAAAGAAATACAAAAATGATCAGCAAAAACAGAGAAAACGATTATAGAAACACAATTACCCATAGAAAAAGTAGGATGATATATTGTAACCACCTTAGTAGGAAATGTTAAAGAATGGTATGAAAATTTAGGAGAAGAAATGATAAAAGCATTACATGCAGCTACAGATGCTAATGCACAGCCTACAACAGATGTAAGTAAAATACTTCAAAAATTTGTAATATCAATTATATCCGAATTTAGTACGCCAGGAGTAGAAAATTCAATGATTCGTAAAAATATAGAAAAAGCAAGAAATATTCAATTAAATTTAGTTATTTGTGATTTATGCTACTATGAAGAATATGTATGTGAATTTAGTAATTATTTTCGTAAAGGAAGATTTAATAATAACGAGAAACATATGATCTTAGACTTATTCCTACATAAATTACCATATCCAACTAATTTATTAGTATTTAAAGACTATAAAATAGAAGCCAAATCAATAGACACCTTAGGAACTAGGATAGAATATGTAAGAAATTGGATAAATGATAGATGTACTCAAGCGACAAATCTTAGAAATTTATTACAATCAGATATACAGTTATGTTGTACAAAAGATAAACCAAGTAAATATGGATGTAGTAAAAATATCCTAAACAAATAAGAAAACACTATAAGAAAAGAAATAAGAAATACATTAGAAGAAATTATAATTTAAGGAATTTTACAAATAAAAAAAACGAAGATATATAAATAAAAGAAAATATAGAAATTACTTCAAAAAGAATCCTAAAAAATTTAAATGTTATAATTGTAGAAAAATAGGACACATATCCACAGAATGCAAAGAACCTAGACAAAAACAAATAAAAGAAATCCAGTTAGATAATGATGAATTTATAGATATAGATATAGTTAAGCAAGAAATAGATACAGACAACTTTTCTAGTGAAGATGAAATAATTGAATCAGATATAACAAGTTAAGAAGAAGATGAATCAGACTGAAATAGAGAAACAAGTAATAAAGATATAATAATAAATTATACACAAGACATAGATTATGAGAAACAACAGATAATATTTGATGAAAAAATTTATGAGAAAATTAGGAAAGAAGAATTAGACCTTACACCAGACTTAGTTTTTAAAAATCAATTTTGGAATAAAACCTTAAAAGTTAAAAAACAAAATTATTATATAATCACTAAAAAAGAATTAGTATTAGACATAAAATATTTAAATGGAAAAACAATGATACCTTTAGTATCTAAACATCTAATTGAAGAAGAAACTAAAAATATTAAACATAAACATGATCTAAGATATTGCTATTTTGGAGGAATACAGATTATGTTATATGCACATTTTAAAGAAGGTATAGATACACCAATAGAAATATATTTAGCAGATGATAGAATAACTCATCCTATAGAACAATCCATATTAACACAATTAACAGGAAATCTAATATACCAAAAAGCTAAATTCTTATTTAAACCTGATTTTAATATAAGTATGACAGAACAAAATATAGACAAAGCATTGACGATTTATTGGAAAATTAATGGAATAGAAATGTTACCAGGAAGTAAAGTACTAACTATCAAAGCAAAACAATTATACGTATTAAGCAATAGACCAGGAATAAATAAAAATAAAAGAAAAGGATTAACATATATAAGTAAGATCTTTGAACCTTTCCTAAAAGAAATACCTAGGAAAGAACAATTATATATACTACCTAACCAAAACCAAGACTTAGAATTAGTAACTTATAATTTAGAACAAAGAAGAAATATTCTTAATAGAAGTATAAGTAGAAGGATCTAAACATAATACCTAGAATTAGGAAAAATATATCAGACAAATATTCAGAAAACCAATATTATATAAAAGGAAGAATAATAAGAAATTGAATAAGAATACTAGTACCAATCTTAATTGCTACTAATGCAGGAGAAAATTATATAGCTAAACAACTAATAAGTGAGATTGATAAGATAGAAGAAAGTAATCACACATATACTAATTTTATTACACAAAAAGAAGTAACAAGTATGGGAAAAATAAATAGCCCAATAGAAATACAAGGATTATTATTCAACATAAATCTAGAAGTAATGGATAATGAACCAGAAATTATACTAGGAATTAAATGGTTAAATATGGTAGAACCATGGAATCTAACAGAATCAGAATTAGAAATAACAGTTAATACAATAACAATTAAGATAAAAAGAGAAACAATTAATACTATAAATATAATAAAAGAAAGTATATGAGTCATGAAAAAATACATATCTTAATTAAAGTAAAATGTGAAGGATATAACAGTAGATATTATACGGCATATATAGATACAGGAGCTGGAACTAATATATGTAGAAGAAAAGTATTACCAGAAGAATATTAGAAGGAATTAAAAAATTCAATTATAATTGCTGGATTTAACCCAGAAGGAAATCTAGTCAGACACAAAGCTATAAATATAACAATACAAATATGGGATAGAGAACTAGTACTAAATAAATTATATCCATGTGATGAAATATTTCATGATATAATATTAGGTTATAAAAAATTCTTAAAAAATTATGAACCCTTTACAATTACAAGAAATTATTTATTATTAACTACCCCTTGCAAGCAGAAAATAATAGCTAAAAGAACCTTGGAAAAACAAAGTGAACTAATACCTTGGATTAAAGGAGCTGGTATTAAACAATCACTACCTTGTAAAAGTAAAGACAATAAATTACAAGTAAGTGAGATCAGCATTGAAGAAGAAATAACTAACGAATTTAAAGAGATATTTAGTGAAGACCCATTACAAAATTGGCAAAAACACAAAACCCAAATACCTATTAGATTACTAAAAGAGGATGATTTAGTTTATAAAAAACCTATGAAATATACTGAAGAGGATATGATTTTATTTAAATTACATATAACAGAATTATTTATAGAAAATTTTATTAGATCTAGTGAATCTAAACATAGTAGTCCCGCATTCATAGTAATGAAACACAGTGAAAAAAAAAAGAGGAAAATCTAGAATGGTAATAGACTATAAAGACTTAAATAAAAGGACAGAAACATTGAATTATCCAATACCAAATAAAGCAGTTATATTAAACAAAGTTAAAGGATATGAATGGTTCAGTAAATTTGATTGTAAATCAGGATTCTATCATATTAAAATAATAGAAGAACATAGATATTTAACAGCTTTCTCAATACCCAATGAATTTTATGAATGGAATGTATTACCCTTTTAAAAATTCCCCAGGATATTTACAAAAATTTATGGAAACATATCTTGGAAATATAGATGGAATTGTTGTATATATAGATGATATATTATATTCACTAAAACGAAGGAAGATCATATAAAATTATTAAAAAGATTTAAGAAAATAATAAAAGATGCAGGAATAGCTCTAAGTGAAAAGAAAGCAGAAATATTAAAGAATAAAATAGAATTTTTAGGTATAAAGATAGATAGGAATGGCGTAGAGATGCAAGAACATATATTAAAAAAGATTGCAGAACACATGGAAGAATTAAAAGAAAAGAAACAATTACAAAGTTTTTTAGGATTAGTAAATCAAATTAAAAATTATATACCTCATTTAAGTGAAAAATTAGTACCGCTACAAGAGAAATTAAAAACAAAAACAACAGTATTTGAATGGACTATAGAAGATAAAGAAAACCTGAAAAAAGTAAAGGAATATTGTAAGAAATTACCCAAATTACAAATTCCAAATATAAATGAAAAAATAAAATGGATAATTTATACAGATGCATCAGATTATGCTTTTGGAAGTATGTTAACATATGTAAATATGGAAAATAACACACAACATATTACATCATTCAACTCAGGAACTTTTAAAGAAAATGAAATAAAATGGGAAATAAATAGAAAGGAATTATTAAGCGTATTAAAAGCATTATTATACTATGAGATATATATAGCACATACACGTTTTATATTAAGAACAGATAATACCCAAGTTAAATTTTGGTTAACAAAGGATTTAAAGAATCAATCAATTACTACCAGAAATATTAGAAATATAGTATGTCAAATATCTTTATTTAATTTTGATATTGAACTAATCAGTACTAAAGACAATTTTATTGCAGATTTTTTATCTAGACATATGATGTAGGGATAGCTATAAGCTTATAAAGAAGCATTTTATTATGATTGACAGGTACAACCTGAACAAGGGGAAATAGTACAAAATCTATTGCAAGACATATTACAAAAATTACAAGAAATGGAAAAAAATATAGAAAAGCTGGAAAGCTGAATTAGCCATATGGAAGATGGAAAAAAAAGAGCAAGAAATAGACATGCAAGAATTTAAAGAGATAACAATTAGCCAAGAAAAATATGACAAAAAAAAATAAAGGAAAAGGGATAGAAGTAACTACTCACCAAGCCAAAAAACTCAAACCTTTCAATATCCAACTTAGACCAGAGCAACCCATACCTAAAAGAACAGATTTTATTTACCAATTACCAAAACACCAGATAGATACTTACAGTGAAATCACCAAAAAACCTACACAAAATCTATTCGTGCAAAGAATACACAACTACCTGAACCAATTCATACAAGTTGCCAACTACCTAAACAAGAACATACAATCACCAGACTATAACCTAGAAAAACTTATTGGATGGCAAACCAAACCTTTGAAGGGATATAACAAATTAGTAGTATTAAACAAGACAGACCCAAAACTCATACAGACCATGTATAATTATGGACTATTGCATGCGGTATATACGTAAAATGGAGATAATCTACAACATATCCCAGAGCTATATCAAGTAGTAAAGAAATACTTGGGAATTACCAAAGCAGATTTAATATTTATTCGGATTTATTCAGCACCCTGTGAAGTAACACCGCAGGAAATATACCATTCTATCACAGCAGTGAAGATAGGACTGACAAGAACGATTATGTGTGAAGAGCCTATAGAACAACCTGATCTGACTGTTCATGAAATAGTAGAATTTCTACAGAACAAAAGAGCTATTATGATCAAAGTTATTATTCAAGAGTTAATAAACAGTTATGACGAAGGAGGAAAATGGATCTACAACAGCAAAAATAGTACAATTATTTATTCAAATGCCAAGACGACAAAGGACATAGAAGAACCACCTAGATGGATTACTACCCTCGCAAATTGGGAAATTACGCCAACAACTAATGCATTGAGGACATATCCGAAGCAGATGACGGAGAAGACAAAATACCTATTATGTCAATAATTGAAGGACTTATTCAACTTGCACCATTGCAATTATTGCAACCAAAAAGAAGATATTCCTAATGTTTATCTTCCACCTACTATGGAAAAAGACAAAGAAGAAGAAGACAAAGAGCAAAATGAAGACTAAAAGAATTTTCGTAAAAAGTCTTGTTAGTAATTTTCAAGAAAAATGTAGTATTTTTAGGCTAGACTTGTTAGGCTAGCATTTTTCAAAGTCTTTGTCTTGTTAGGCTAGAAAAGTTTTTGGTCTTGATTAGGGTAGTATTTATTTCTTTCAAGAAAAGTTTTAATAGTAGGCAAAGTTTTATGTAAAAATGTAACGTATCCTAGTGAGTCGGCAAAGAGATAAGAAGGAATAATTTGGGTGGATGATGGGGCCCAATGAGCACCCACACTCTAATTATTACCCTCAATCCTTTGCCTATATATATAGGACTTTGTAAATTCAAGAGGGGCATCGACTCTTCAACCTGGTATAATAAAATCTTTCTTTGAAAAACTCTCTCTCATATACTCTTACTCTCTCAAAAATATCAAAAGATCTAGCATCAACTACGGAACTAATGGTGCAAAATAAGGTACGCAATTCTATGGCAAGCTAAATTTCCTATGGCAAGGTTTTAGGAAAGTAGTAATAATATCATATTAGTATTATCATTAACATCCTAAAAACGTGCCTTATTGAAAAAATTTTGGACTTGCCAAAAAATTTGAATTAATTTTGCCTTATTAATTATTTTAACATGGATTTAAATGCCTGTTTGTATGCTTACAATAAAGTACTTGTTTATACTGGAGACATAGAATTTGCTAAAACTACAAGAAAATTAATGGAAACATATCTTATTACTTTCCAAATTGGATTAGCAACTACTCCTTATTTACCTCAATTAGAGAGTAACTTTGGAAAATTTTTAATACACTTAAAGTGTGGAATAGAATATTTAGGTATACATCAAATAGTTGGAAAATATTTAAGAACCCGACCTAGACATATTGGAATAACTAATGATTATTTTACATACTGTCAAAGTATATTTAGTTTCTTTAACCTACAGGATAAAAATAAAGAACATAAGATTAAAGAAATATTTCATAAATATTTTAGAAATCATACAGTAGATGAAAAAGATATAAAATTTTTCATTGATATTATTTATAAATATACTCTAGAAAAATTAACTATGGATGAAAAAGGTGAAGATAAATTAGTAGAAGAACATATAGAAATACTATATAATATTATAGAAAATATGGAACATATAGATGACACCACTACTTCAGTATCTACTGAAGACTACCTAAGTGATGGTTAAAATGGAAGCAATAAATAATAAAATAGAAATAATAAATAATAATATTTTGGAATCAAATAAAGTAACATTAGAACAGATAAAAGAAATAAGAAAAAGGATAGAAAATATGGAAACATAAATTAAAAACATAAAGTTAAAAATATTACAAGAAAATAATAAAAAAGAAAAAGAACCTATAAATAAAACTGGCTATGTTAATATACCAGGATTAGGATGGATGCCAATTAAAGTACCAATAACTACTGAAAAAATAAAAGAAGAGTTATGAAAAGAGGAGAATATGTAAAAATTACATATATGGAAAATAACAAAATAAAAGAAATGTCAAATTTGAATAGAATATTTATTAAGCTAAATGATAATTATAGACTTATGCAAAAACAAGATAACACTATAGAATCACCTTTAGAACAAATAGTAAGATTAACCAGAGAAAATAATGAGGAAAACAATAACGAATCATATAGTAGTAGTATAATTAGTTATGACATCACTAAAAGAAAGAATATGAGAAAGAAAAAGTTAACCTGAAAGATATTTATGAAAAATTAGATAAAATGGAAAAAAGAGTACAAAAATTAGAAAAACATGTATTTAAAAAGAAAAAACAAACAATAAATTCTGACCCTGAAATATCTAAAAATAGATTAGATTCAGATACAACAACAAATATAAGTTCAGAAGAAGAAAGAGATGATAAGAAAATAGTAGTAAAAGTCATAGATAAAATAGAAAATAATTCAGATATTAATATGGACGAAGATAGCAATTCAACCTATACTGACTTGATAAAGAAAACAAATAAATTACATATAGAAACTAATGAATTAAAAGATACAATAAAAGATGAAGATATAATAACAAATCATATAAATATGACTAAACCAGATAGCTTAGAAAATAGAAAAGGATTTTATACAACTTTCACAACAGGAAGAGATAAAGGTTATAAAAAAAGAAGTTATTATGAAAAAACAGATTATTCAAAACAACATAGGAATAATAAAATATGGGGATCAAGATTAATAAGAGGAATAGCAGAAATAGTAAAAATATCTACAGGAGAAAATACTAACTCTTTTTTAGACTTAGACTACTCTGAAGATATAACTAAAGAAATACAAAAATGGTCAGCAAAAACAGAGAAAACGATTTTAGAAATAAATTACCCATAGAAAAAGTAGGACAATATATTGTAACTACCTTAGTAGGAAATGTTAAAGAATGGTATGAAAATTTAGGAGAAGAAATGATAAAAGCATTACATGCAGCTACAGATGCTAATGCACAGCCTACAACAGATGTAAGTAAAATACTTCAAAAATTTGTAATATCAATTACAGCCGAATTTAGTACGCCAGGAGCAGAAAATTCAATGATTCGTAAAAATATAGAAAAAGCAAGAAATAATCTATTAAATTTAGTTATTTGTGATTTATGCTACTATGAAGAATATGTATGTGAATTTAGTAACTATTTTCATAAAGGAAGATTTAATAATAATGAGAAACCTGTGATCTTAGACTTATTCCTACATAAATTACCATATCCAACTAATTTATTAGTATTTAAAGACTATAATATAGAAGCCAAATCAATAGACACCTTAGGAACTAGGATAGAATATGTAAGAAATTGGATAAATGATAGATGTACTCAAGCGACAAATCTTAGAAATTTATTACAATCAGATATACAGTTATGTTGTACAAAAGATAAACCAAGTAAATATGAATGTAGTAAAAAATATCCTAAACAAATAAGAAAACATAATAAGAAAAGAAATAAGAAATACATTAGAAGAAATTATAATTTAAGGAATTTTACAAATAACAAAAAACGAAGATATATAAATAAAAGAAAATATAGAAATTACTTCAAAAAGAATCCTAAAAAATTTAAATGTTATAATTGTGGAAAAATAGGACACATATCCACAGAATGCAAAGAACCTAGACAAAAACAAATAAAAGAAATCCAGTTAGATAATGATGAATTTATAGATATAGATATAGTTAAGCAAGAAATAGATACAGACAACTTTTCTAGTGAAGATGAAATAATTGAATCAGATATAACAAGTGAAGAAGAAGATGAATCAGACTGAAATAGGAGAAACAAATGACAAAGATATAATAATAAACTATACACAAGACAT
The DNA here is from genome assembly GCA_034376525.1 of Nicotiana benthamiana. Classification (NCBI taxonomy): domain Eukaryota; kingdom Viridiplantae; phylum Streptophyta; class Magnoliopsida; order Solanales; family Solanaceae; genus Nicotiana; species Nicotiana benthamiana. The sequence goes on from JAXGFW010000183.1 coordinate 48,645, forward strand.
AGATTAGGAGAAACAATAGATAATATTTGATGAAAAATTTATGAGAAAATTAGGAAAGAAGAATTAGACCTTACACCAGACTTAGTTTTTAAAAATCAATTTTGGAGTAAAACCTTAAAAATTAAAAAATAAAGTTATTATATAATCACTAAAAAAGAATTTGTATTAGACATAAAATATTTAAATGGAAAAACAATGATACCTTTAGTATCTAAACATCTAATTGAAGAAGAAACTAAAATATTAAACATAAACATGATCTAAGATATTGCTATGTTGGAGGAATACAGATTATGTTATATGCACATTTTAAAGAAGGTATAGATACACCAATAGGAATATATTTAGCAGATGATAGAATAACTCATCATATAAAACAATCCATATTAACACAATTAACAGGAAATCTAATATACCAAAAAGCTAAATTCTTATTTAAACCTGATTTTACTATAAGTATGACAGAACAAAATATAGACAAAGCATTGACGATTTATTGGAAAATTAATGGAATAGAAATGTTACCAGGAAGTAAAGTACTAACTATCAAAGCAAAACAATTATACGTATTAAGCAATAGACCAGGAATAAATAAAAATAAAAGAAAAGGATTAACATATATAAGTAAGATCTTTGAACCTATCCTAAAAGAAATACCTAGGAAAGAACAATTATATATACTACCTAACCAAAACCAAGACTTAGAATTAGTAACTTATAATTTAGAACAAAGAAGAAATATTCTTAATAGAAGTATAAGTAGAAGGAATCTAAACATAATACCTAGAATTAGGAAAAATATATCAGACGAATATTCAGAAAACTAATATTATATAAAAGGAAGAATAATAAGAAATTGAATAAGAATACTAGTACCAATCTTAATTGCTACTAATGCAGGAAAAAATTATATAGGTGAACAACTAATAAGTGAGATTGATAAGATAGAAGAAAGTAATCACACATATACTAATATTATTACATAATAAGAAGTAACAAGTATGGGAAAAATAAATAGCCCAATAGAAATATAAGGATTATTATTCAACATAAATCTAGAAGTAATGGATAATGAACCAGAAATTATACTAGGAATTAAATGGTTAAATATGGTAGAACCATGAAATCTAACAAAATCAGAATTAGAAATAACAGTTAATACAATAACAATTAAGATAAAAAGAGAAACAATTAATACTATAAATATAATAAAAGAAAGTATATGAGTCATGAAGAAATACATATCTTAATTAAAGTAAAATGTGAAGGATATAACAGCAGATATTATACAGCATATATAGATACAGGAGCTGGAACTAATATATGTAGAAGAAAAGTATTACCAGAAGAATACTAGAAGGAATTAAAAAATTCAATTATAATTGCTGGATTTAACCAAGAAGGAAATCTAGCGAGTCACAAAGTTATAAATATTACAATACAAATATGGGATAGAGAACTAGTACTAAATGAATTATATCCATGTGATGAAATATTTCATGATATAATATTAGGTTATAAAAAATTCTTAAAAAATTATGAACCCTTTACAATTACAAGAAATTATTTATTATTAACTACCCCTTGCAAGCAGAAAATTATAGCTAAAAGAACCTTGGAAAAACAAAGTGAACTAATACCTTGGATTAAAGGAGATAGTAAAATTAAAAACAATCACTACCTTGTATAAGTAAAGACAATAAATTACAAGTAAGTGAGATTAGTATTGAAGAAGAAATAACTAACGAATTTAAAGAGATATTTAGTGAAGACCCATTACAAAATTGGCAAAAACACAAAACCCAAATACCTATTAGATTACTAAAAGAGGATGATTTAGTTTATAAAAAACCTATGAAAAATACTGAAGAGGATATGATTCAATTTAAATTACATATAACAGAATTATTAAAAGGAATTTTTATTAGATCTAGTGAATCTAAAGATAGTAGTCCCGCATTCATAGTAATGAAACACAGTGAACAAAAAAGAGGAAAAATCTAAAATGGTAATAGACTATAAAGACTTAAATAAAAAGACAGAAACATTAAATTATTCATTGATATTATTTATAAATATACTCTAGAAAAATTAACTATGGATGAGAAAGTGAAGATAAATTAGTAGAAGAACATATAGAAATACTGTATAATATTATAGAAAATATGGAATATATAGATGACACCACTACTTCAGTATCTACTGAAGACTACCTAATGGTTAAAATGGAAGCAATAAATAATAAAATGGAAATAATAAATAATAATATTTTGGAATCAAATAAAGTAACTTTAGAACAGATAAAAGAAATAAGAAAAATGATAGAAAATATGGAAACAGAAATTAAAAACATAAAGTTAAAAATATTACAAGAAAATAATAAAAAAGAAAAAGAACATTTAAATAAAACTGGCTATGTCAATATACCAGGATTAGGATGGATGCCAATTAAAGTACCAATAACTACTGAAAAAATAAAAGAAGAGTTATGAAAAGAGGAGAATATGTAAAAATTACATATATGAAAAATAATAAAATAAAAAAAATGTCAAATTTGAATAGAATATTTATTAAGCTAAATGATAATTATAGTACTAGTTCTCTTTCAATGGCTCGATATGAAAGACGACCAGCTCCAACTTTCCCTCTTGCCATAAACTTATTTTGTGGGTTGGAAATAAGGCTGTACGAATAACGGTTCCGAACCGGAACCGTGACCGGAATCGTGGTTCTGGCGGTTCCGCGGTTCTAAACGGTTCCGGTTATACGATTCCGGTTCCGCGGTTCCGGGCCGGTTCCACCCTTTAGAACCGTGGAACCGGAACCGCCAGAACCGGAACCGGAACCGGACCGGTTCAGGCGGTTCTAAACGGTTCCAAACGGTTCCGATATTAAAAAAAAAAAAAAAATTTAAAATTCGGACCGTTGGCGGAACCGTTTGGAACCGTTTAGAACCGCCGGAACCGATCCGGTTCCGGTTCTATCCGGTTCCCAACGGCCATATTTTTTATAAAAAAAATTTTTTTTTTTTAAATTCTGAAAATCAGAACGTTGGTATTGCAGAAATAGCCGTTTGGCATTTTTAAAATTTAGCCATTTAACCCCTCAAATTTAATTTAACCCCAAACTTTATATAATTACACAATTTCCCATTTCTCAACTATAAATATCCCCTCATTCTTTCATTTTAATTCACCAATTCATCAATCTTACTCAATCTCTCTCAAGCTCTCTTTCAATCTTTCTGTGCAAGTGCTTAATTTTTGTTGCAAATTCGTGAAACATTGTGAAGTTGTTGAATTGAAGTTTTCAAGTGTTCAATTACAACGATTGTCAATTTTCAAGAAGTTGTTCGTCAATCCGGTAAACTCGTTTCAACTCTTACGTGCTAAGAATATTTGTTGTGTGTTGATATTTTCCTTAATTATAATTAGTATGGCATTTTCATTGAAAAAAATGTTCGGAAAAGGTACATCTAAATCCGGTGAAAGTAGTAGCCAAAATCCTACCCCTCCCCCGGCTCCCAGACCTAGAAAAGATAAACAAGTTCAAACTAGCAGCCAACCTAGAAATACTAATGAAAACTTAGGAATACTTGATAGTGATCACCCGTGTTTTCAATTTAGCGATGTTAATTTTCTACATGATATAGCAGTCGGTGATAGAATAGATGATGATATTATGAATTTGCTTTATCCTAATGCACCAATATCAGAGGGAAATGAGGGTGATGTGATGACGAAACCCAACCTCCGGTAGATTTAGATGATACACCTACTAGTCCTGCTCCTAATGACCCAGAACACCCACCCGTACAAACTCCCACTTTTAGTAGACAACCTCGGAAACGTACAGAAACTTCATTAGTTTGGTATTTTTTTATTCAACTAAGAGATAAAGATAGGGCTAAATGCAAAACTTGTGGTAAAGAACTTGTTCATAGGTATACGGGTGATCGTAGCGGAACAGGTAGTTTAGTTAAACATATATATATATACATCCTAGCGATAAGGCTAGATATTTTCAAATGAAAGCGGAACAAGAGGGGAAGTCAAGTCCTGATACTACAATTAACCAAAGTACTGGTTCTAACATGGTTCAACATGTTAAGGCCGACATTTATAAATATAAGCATGAATATGAACAGTACTTGCGCTATTTATTTACTCATATAAGTAATTGTATGTCTATTACAACTGATATTGGTAGAAGTGGAAATGATTGTGATTATCTAACCGTGACCAGTCATTGGATAGACGAAGACTGGACCATGCAAAAACGCATTATAGCATATAGAATAATTAATTCATGGCACACAAGTAAGTTTATTGCTAGCACTGTTTATGATGTTTGTAGATATTTTTGTTTTAGTGATAGAATAATGTCAATTTCCATGGATAACGCTAGTAGCAACACAACTGCAATAGGTAATTTAACTAGAAAACTTAATCCTGCTTTTACAAATATTTTCCAGTTAGATGTATATGCCATATTTATCATTTAATTGTTGGAGATGGTATGAGAATTTTAAACATAGAAATTGAAAAAGTTAAATTCGCTCTTAATTGGCTTTTTTATTCAGCCCGTAGAAGTAGACTTAGAGAATATTATAAAAAATGTGACGAAAGTGGCCTTAGAGAAAGAAAGGTTCCTAAACCTTGTCCGACTAGGTGGAACTACATGTATGAAATCATAGAGCGTCGATGCGGGACAACTTGGAAAAATCAGTGCTCTTCCGAGATTGGATCCGCTCTGAAAGAAGAAACTTTGGTCTAGCTGAATCTCAACCCGAAATAGATGAGTGCTATGAAGAAATGCTAGCAGAACTTGCTCAAGAATCATCTTCACCCGGAAGTGGTGATGAACAAGTTTCATTTCCACCACCGCCAACACAACCACCTCCAAACCTTGAAGGTTTTATGAGATTTGTTAGAAATAATACATAAATCATGATGTAACTTGTACATTGGCATGTCTTCTTTTAGTTTTTTTTCCTTTTAATGGTGGTATTAGTACCATGTTGTGCTCATTCCATTGGGGGAAGGAAGACTAAGAAAGATATGCCATTTTGGTCAATAAATATGCTTTTTATCATATACTTGAATATATTTGTCTCAATATTTCTTTGTCTTTACTTCTATATCAATCCTTGAATATAAAATATTTATATAACATATAATATATAACATACAACACATAATACTATTAATACTAACTACTACACAATATACATTATTTATATACAATATATACTACTTTACTACAACATATACTACTTATATACAAAATATACACTACTTATTTTGAATATA
>JAXGFW010000184.1:0-2500 GCA_034376525.1 Nicotiana benthamiana
ATGCATGGGGGACGCTGGCATGGGGCGTGGGCATTGGGGGCATGCACGGCTTGTCCGTGCTACGTCCTCGATGTTCCCAAACTGCACCGGCAAGTACTCGTGTGGGCTATTAGTACGCCTGGTGGTGGCACCGCTCGTGGCAAACATCGGCTTTTGGAAATGAACGGTGGAGCGTTATGCAAGTAGCGCCGCAAGGTGCCGTGCACATGGGGCGAAGCTCAGTACTTGTTGATCGCCATTGGATGTTGCGGGCAAAATCGGGCGTCGACATCGCTCGTGGCGGCTGATGGCTTTTGACAATAGAACGGCAATGCGTCGTGCAAGTAACGCCTCAAGGTGCTTTGCGCATGGGGCGAAGCTTAGTAAGTTGTTGATTGCCATTAGTTGTTGTGGGTTGTGTCTGGAATCTCTCGTGGCGGCTGATGGCATTCGACAACGAACGGCGGAGCGTCGTGCATGTAGCGCCGCAAGGTGCCGTGCGCATGGGGCGAAGCTTAGTAAGTTGCCTTTTGCCATTGATTTTTGTGGGTTGTGTCTGTAAATTCCCCTCCGTGGCGGCATATGGCTTTTGACAACGAACGGCGGAGCATCGTGCAAGTAGCGGCGCAAGGTGCCGTGCGCACGGGCCAAAGCTCTTTAGATGTTCATTCCCTTCGGTTTTTGCGGGAAACATCGGGAGGCGACATCGCTCGTGGCGGCTGATGGCTTTTGGTAACAAAATGGAAAAGCATCGTGCAAGTAGCGCCGCAAGGTGCCATGCGCACGAGGCGAAGCTTAGTAAGTTGCTGATTGCCATCGGTTGTTTGCAGGCAACATCGGGAGGCGACATCGCTCGTGGAGGCTGATTGTTTTTGGCAACAAAATGGCAAAGCATCGTGCAAGTAGCGTTGCAAGGTGGCATGCGCACGAAGCGAATCTTTGTAAGTTGCTAATTGAGATCGATTGTTGTGGGCAAATCAGGAGGCGATATCACTCATGGCAGCTGATGGTTTTTGGCAACAAAATGGCAAAGCATCATGCAAGTAGCGCCGCAAGGTGCTGTGCGCACGGTGAAAAGCTTAGTAAGTTGCCGATTGCCATCGGTTGTTGCGGGCAACATCAGGAGGCAACGTTGCTCGTGGCGGCTGATGGCTTTTGGCAACAAATGGCAAAGCATCGTGCAAGTAGAGCCGCAAGGTGTCGTGCTCACGGGGCGAAGCTTAGTAAGATGCTGATTGCCATCAGTTGTTGCGGGAAACATCGGAAGGCGACATCACTTGTGGCGGCTTATGGCTTTTCGCAGTGGAACGGCAAAGCATCGTGCAAGTAGCGCCGCAAGGTGCCATGCGCATGGGGCGAAGCTCAGTAAATTGCCTATTGCCATCGGTTGTTGTGGGTTGTGTCTGGCACCCTTATTCGTGCTTTGCGGGGCTTGTCTTGGCTTTGCAAAATTGGCATCGGCAACAACACATGGTTGTGCGTCACGTGTTGGAGCTGGTGTTTTCGCCTTGCGATGGCTTCGTCCACGACTTAGCATGCTCGGGCTCTCGGATTCGGTAAACGCAATGGGCACGGGGCCTTCATTGGCTCCTATCTGCCCAAAGAATGCTCCTTACGAATGATGGCCATGCTCGCCTTGGACTTGGCCGTGGCTTTTCGGGTCTGCCACGCTCATGCGACGCCGGTGCCAATGAGGAATGCTACCTGGTTGATCCTGCTAGTAGTCATATGCTTGTCTCAAAGATTAAGCCATGCATGTGTAAGTATGAACAAATTCAGACTGTGAAACCGCGAATGGCTCATTAAATCAGTTATACTTTGTTTGATGGTGTCTACTACTCGGATAACCATATTAATTCTAGAGCTAATACGTGCAACAAACCCCGACTTCTGGAAGGGATGCATTTATTAGATAAAAGGTCGACGCGGGCTCTGCCCATTGCTGCGATGATTCATGATAACTCCACGGATCGCAACGTATCATTCAAATTTCTGCCCTATCAACTTTCGATGGTAGGATAGTGGCCTAATGTTTGACCCCTGACAAAGCTGATCGGCAAGAAGCACGGCAGTTGCGAGGATTTTGGCATGATGGCCTTGCCATTTGCCTTATGAGTGGGGAAAATCAACATGCAAGACAATGCGGGTGTTGTCGATGACAATGAACTGTTGCAAGGAAAAGTGTGACAGACTACACTTGTATTTGAGGGCTTTGATGTGACGGACTACATCAAAGATGGGGATGTTTGCAAGCAGAGGCCAAGACCTTGACGGAACTAGGCGGATTGAACGGATGCTTGACAAGGCAAAACCAGAAAGACCTCGACGCTAAATTGGGACAGTTTAGTGTCAAGCAGTGCCATTGGCAATGTGATATTTCCATGACTTAGGTGAGCGGGCTGGCACCTAAGTAATTATGTGGGCAAACAACTTAGCAACGGGTATGGCATCAAGGCTTGGTGACTTGATGCTAAATCAGCATTGGCATTGGAAACGGGCAGACTTGATCAAGTAGGGGTGA
>JAXGFW010000184.1:7500-52985 GCA_034376525.1 Nicotiana benthamiana
TGTAATCTAGAGAAGTGTCCTCAGCGAGGGACCGGGCCCAAGTCCCCTAGAAGGGGGCGCCAGAAAGGTGAGAGCCCCATGTGCCCGGACGTTGTTGCACCACGAGGCACTATCTACGAGTCGGGTTGTTTGGGAATACAGTCCAAATCGGGCAGTGAATTCCGTCCAAGGCTAAATACAGGCGAGACACCGATAGCGAACAAGTACCGCGAGGGAAATATGAAAAGGACTTAGAAAAGAGAGTCAAAGAGTGCTTGAAATTGTCGGGAGGGAAGCGGATGGGGGCCGGAGATGCGCCCCGGTCGGATGTGGAACGGTGTTGAGCTGGTCCGCCGATAGATTCGGGGCGTGGACCAGCGTGAATTGGGGGGGCGGCCAAAGCCCGGGCTTTTGATATGCTCGTGGAACGTCGTCTCGTTGATTGTGGTAGCCAGCGCGTGTCTCTGGCGTGCTTCGACATCTGCGCGCTCCAGACGCTGGCATGTGGGCTCCCCATTCGACCCGTCTTGAAACACGGACCAATGAGTCTCACATGTGTGCGAGTCAATGGGCGAGTAAACCAGTAAGGCGTAAGGAAGCTGATTGGAGGGGTCCCCCTGATGGGTGTACCGCCGACTGACCTTGATCTTTTGTTAAAGGTTCGATTGTGGGCATACGTGTCGGGACCCGAAAGATGGTGAACTATGCCTGAGCGGGGCGAAGCCAGAGGAAACTCTGGTGGAGGCCCGCAGCGATATTGACGTGCAAATCGTTCGTCTGACTTAGGTATAGGGGCAAAATTCTAATCGAACCGGCTAGTAGATGGTTCCCTCCGAAGTTTCCCTTGTTAGAATAAGTGCTTAGCGCTAGAGGGGGGGTGAATAACGTTTTATAAAAATTCGCAGTAATAAAAAATAACTCAAATGCGGAAATAAAAGAGTAAGGAAGAAGTGCACCAAGTTTATACTGGTTGGCCACAAATGCGGTTACGTCCAGTCTCCCGAGATACAATCTCGAGGTTCAACTAATCCTGTTAAGCTTCCGGGTGCTCAACAAACCGTTACAACTTGAGAACTTGAATCACACAAGCCTCAACAACCTTGCTCAAAGATATTGCACTTCAAGACTTCAACAGAAGGAATAAAACGTTCCTTCTAACAACAACAAGGGATTATAAACTTCCCTTCAAGTGTATACAAAACACTTACACTCACTTAAACAGAACTCTCTTGAAGAGTAGATATGAGTAAAAATGTACGCTCAAGAACACAACAATTAATTCAGAGAATTGGCTTTCAGAAGCTATTAAATATGCTAAAATAAATATTGAGAGTGTTTGAAAGCTTGTAGATGTTTATATCAGATGTTGTGTTTTCAAATGAGAGTTTTTTGGGTGTATTTATAGCCCCAAAAGCTCTCCTATCCGTTGCTAATTGATTAAACAATGTTCCTGAAAAACAGCTAGGTTATTCGAATAACCTAACTAGTTCAAATATTTAAAAAATTAGTCGTTGGGCTGGCAACGGACAGAAGGTTATTCGAATAATTTATAGGTTATTCGACTAACCTGGGCAACGGTCTTCAGGTTATTCGAATAACCAAATCAGTTATTCGATAACTGACCCTGCGGAAATGGCCATATTTATTCAATAAAAAATAAGTTATAAAACGTTTTTCATTGATTTGTTTGAAGACTAAAATTATAGTTTTTGTCTTAAACATGAAAAACAATTTTAAGAACCTTTTCGGTTTAATAGAATCATTTAAAATCAATTTATTTTAAATGCAATAAAAATATTTATGATATGCATATTTTTATGAAAATTATATTTGAGAGAAGCCAAGACTTGAATTTAAGGTTGGATCAAGATCACAATATAAATAATCACAATATAAATAAGACTCAACCAATGTCTTCATTTATTTTCATTGCTTCATTTATCCTCATTGCTTCTCTTGATCTTGTCTTGACATTCTTGGACTTCAAATTTAGTCCGCTATATAATTTCGCATATCATATCTACAAAACAAACACACTTTAGATAAAATAACTTAAAGTGTATTTCAATAATAACTCATAATTATTTGGCATATATTTATTTTCCATCTAGTTCGGTTTGTCAATTATCAAAACATATAAATATGAACATAAACATATGTTCCAACAATTTCCCCCTTTTTGATAATGGCAAACCGATATGGGGATATGCAAAAAAAATATAATTTAATTATGCCAAAAATTAGATAAGTTATTATTGAGTTCCCCCTCAATTTATGCATAAAATATTTTAAAAGAAAATACATAAAAGAAATGCATATACTCTTTTCTTAAAAAATAAATGAATGCATGTACCCTTTTCTTCCCCCTTTTGACATTAACAAAAAGATAATTTTATTAATGAAAAGGAAGGATTACAAAAAGAGCAAAAAAAATTCAATTAATAACAAGAACAATAAACTAAAAATTTTCGTCGTCGTTGTCATCACTAGAATCACTTGCGGAAAAGACGTGAGAATACGAATAATTGACATGGTCAAAATAGCCGTGAAGTACTTCACTTAGTCTTCGCACATTTCTTTCCGTGCGTGATACATTTCTATCAATTCGATTCATTGAAGTTGATAGAGAAGCAAGTTGTTCCGAGATGGTTTGAAGAGTAGCATCCGATTGAACACGAGGACGACGAGTTTGAGTTTGAGGAGGAGGAGGAGGGTGTAATTGATCATGGCCATGGAAGGAAGTTTCCTGAATTTCCCAATGTTTGGTGCGATTTTTCTTTGTACAAACATTGGTGGAAATGTTTGAGGCTTCAAGAATATGCATAATAAGAAAAGCATATGGAAGCGGTTTGTCACCTCCTATTGAATCATACATGTGTGTAAGAATAAGCTTGCACCAATTGATGCGCGCTCCGGAAATAATGGCATGCATGATTTTGGAGTCTTCTCGGCCAATTGTGGTATGATTGCTTTTTCTCGGTCGGAGAACACGAGTGATGACATAGAAAAGCAAACGAAATTCCGGAAGCATATTTTTGATAGGGGCTCGACGATGCTCCGAAGTGAATTCAAAATGTCCAATTCCAATTTGATCGAAAAGGACTTGACATAAAAAAGAATTCCTTCGACACCGGTATAGTACTCGATGTCTTCGCCATCACGGGGTAGATTAGTGAGGGCTTGAATATTTTCCTCACTTAAATAAATAGGAATACCATTGATGTTGGTAGAAAGAACTCCGTCCTCATCTTTCTTTAAATTTGAATAGAAAGCTTGAATTAAATGAGGATGAATATAGTCGTATTTTAGATAAACAAAATCGACTATTGAACTTTGTAAAAGGATGTTTGAATAGATAGAATCATTGAGATATCTTGCGGTTGTAAATCGAGGAGGAAGAATTTCTCGATTTTCAAATTTTTGAGTGAACCGAATAAGTTCGGATTCATGATGAAACCATAGAAAAGATCTGTCTTCGTAGCAATGTTTAGAAGGCGGAAGATTTGAGGAAGATGCAACATTTTTGCCGGCGCGACTTCTCTTAGTGTTCCTATTTGCCATGAGAAATAGTAGGCAAGAAAGAACTTTGAAGAATTTTGAAGCTTGTTGGAAGAATTCTTGTGAATAAGAATGATTTTGGTGTGTTGAAACTACTATTTTACAACACTATTTATAGAGATGAGAAAGAGAGTGTATTGGATGACAAAAATCAGATTTTACGACTTTTCTAACGGGTGGAAAACGGTCATATTTTTGAATTCTGGCCGTGGTTATTCGAATAACTTATGTGTTATTCGAATAACTTGAGACAGTTTAAAAAACTGGACGAACGAATAACATGAAAGTTATTCGAATAACTTCGACGACATTTTAAAGTTTGAAAAACAGAAAGTTTGAAAATTAATTTTCATTTTATGAAATTTTATTATTTGAAAATAGAACATATTTTTAAAAGTAATTGATAAATCTATATGATAATTTATCAACATTTTGTAAAAACATAATTTTTATCAAAACAAAAATGCAATTTCCATAATCAAATATTTCACAAGCAAAAAAAATGCTTCACTTTAACCAAGTTCCCCCTGTCTCTAGGGCGATATCTGCAAAATAAAAATAAACGTTCCGACCCTCAAGTTAGTAATAAATTAATAAAATAATGCAACCTAAATGTATGCATTAGATAAACGTAGAGTCAAGTATTCCGAGTTCACTCCGAATACGGAAGAAGGACTCTTTATCCAAAGGCTTAGTGAAGATGTCGGCCAATTAATATTTTGTTTCAACAAATTCAATCTCGACATCACCTTTTAGAACGTGATCTCTTATAAAATGGTGCCTAATTTCTATGTGTTTCGTTCTTGAATGAAGAATTGGATTCTTCGTCATGCCATGGCCACGCACTACCGCGTGACGCATCATGACACGTGCTACAGCCATGTCTTGGCGCGTCCTGACACGTGCCATGTCCTGACGCATCCTTCGACGTCCCGACTCGTGCCATGTCCTGCGACGTCATGAGTCATACCATGGCCACGCCCAGCTGTGTCCTGACATGTGCCGCTGCCATGTCCAGACGCGTCCTGACACGTGCCATGGCCATGTCTTGACGCGTCCTGCGACGTCCTGACTCGTGCCATGGCAACGCCCTACCATGTTCTACCATGTCCTGTGATATCCTGACTCGTGCCAAGGCCACGCCCTACCATGTCCTCCGATGTCCTTACTCGTGCCATGGCCATGCCCTGCCATGTCCTGCTATGTCCTAACTCGTGACATGGACACGCCTTGCCATGTCCTGACGCGTCCCGACACGTGTCATGGCCATGTCCTGACGCGTCCTGACACATACCATGGCCATGTCCTGACGCGTCCTGACACGTACCATGGCCATGTCCTTACGCGTCATGCGACGTCCCGACTCGTGCCATGGCCACGCCCTGCCATGTCCTGCAACGTCATGAGTCATGCCATGGCCACGCCCTGCCATGTCCTGCGACGTCATGAGTCCTGACACGTACCATGGCCATGTCCTGACGCGTGCTGACACGTACCATGGCCATGTCCTGACGCGTCATGCGATGTCCCGACTCGTGCCATGGCCACGCCCTGCCATGTCCTGCGACGTCATGATTTATGCCATGGCCATGCCCTGCCATGTCCTGACGCATCCTCACAGGTGGCAGTACCATGTCCTGACGCGTCCAGACACGTGCCATGGCCACGCCCTGCCGTGTCCTGACACGTGCGACTACCCTGTCCTGACGCGTCCTGACACGTGCCATGGCCATGTCATGACGCGTCCTCCGACGTCCTGACTCGTGCCATGGCCACGCTCTGCCATGTCCTGCTATGGCCACGCCCTGCCATGTCCTGCGATGTCCTGACTCGTGCCATGTCCAAGCCCTACCATGCCCTTCAATGTGCTGACTCATGCCATGGCCACGCCCTGCCATGTCCTCACACGTCCTGACTCGTGCTATGGCCATGTCTTGACGTGTCCTGCCACGTCCTGACTAGTGCCATGGCCACGCCCTTCCATGCCACGAGTGACGTCCCGACTCGTGCCATTGCCACGCCCTGCCAGTCCTGACGCGTCCTGACACGTGCCCTGGCCATGTCCTGATGTGTCCTGACACGTACCATTGCCATGTCCTGACGCGTTCTGCGACGTCTCGACTCGTGCCATGGCCACGCCCTGCCATGTCTTGCGACGTCATGAGTCATGCCGCGGCCACGCCCTGCCATGTCCTGACGGATCCTAACACGTGCCACTGCCATGTCTTGACGCGTCCTGACACGTCCTGACTAGTGCCATGGCCACGCCTTTCCATGGCACGAGTGTCGTCCCGACTCGTGCCACGGCCACGCCCTGCCATGTCCTGACGCGTCCTGACACGTGCCCTGGCCATGTCCTGGTGCGTCCTGACACGTGCCATGGCCATGTCCTGACGCGTCCTTCGACGTCCCGAGTCGTGCCGTGTCCTACGACGTCATGAGTCATGCCATGGCCACGCCCTACCATGTCCTGATGCATCCTAACACGTGCCTAGACATGTCCTGACGCATCCTGACAAGTGCCCTACCATGTCCTGCGATGTCCTGACTTGTTCTATGGCCACGCTGTCCCATGTCCTGCGATGTCCTGACTCGTGCCATGGCCACGCAGTGCCATGTCCTGGCACGTACTGACACGTGCCATGGCCATGTTCTGACGCGTCACAACACGTACCATGGCCATGTCCTGACGCGTCATGCCATGACCACGCCCTGCCATGTCATGTGACGTCCCGACTCGTGCCATGGCCATGTCCTGACGCGTCCTGACACGTACAAAGGCCATGTAATGACGCGTCCTGACACGTTCCGTGGCCATGTCGTGATGCGTCCTGACATGTACCGTGGCTATGTCCTAACGCGTCCTGTGACGTCCTGACTCGATCCATGGCCACGCCCCTCCATGTCCTGTGACGTCCCGACTTGTGCCATGGCCACGCCCTGCCATGTCCAGACCCGTCCTGACACCTGCCATGGCCATATCCTAACGTGTCCTGACACGTACCATGGCCATGTCCTGACGCATCCTATGACGTCCTGACTCGTGCCATGGCCACGCCGTGCCATGTCCTGACGCGTCCCGACACGTGCCATGGCCATGTCCTGACGCATCCTGACACGTACCATGGCCATGTCATGACGCGTCCTGCGACGTCCCGACTCGTGCCATGACCACGCCCTGCCATGTCCTGCAACGTCATGAGTCATGCCATGGTCACGCCACGCCATGTCCTGACACATCGTGACACGTGCCACTACCATGTCCTGACGCGTCCTAACACGTGCCATGGCCATGTCCTGACGCGTCCTGACACGTCGCGACTCGTGCCATGTCCTGCAACGTCATGAGTCATGGGATGGCCACACACTGCCGTGTCTTGACACGTGCCACTACCATGTCCTGACGCGTCCTGACACGTGCCATGGCCATGACCTGACGCGTCTTGAAACGTCCTAACTCGTGCCAAGGCCACGCCCTGCCATGTCCTGTCATGTCCTGCGATGTCCTGACTCGTGCCATGGCCACGCCCTGCCATGTCCTGCCATGTCCTGACTCATGCCATGTCCAAGCCCTCCCATGCCCTGCCATGTGCTGAGTCGTGCCATGGCCACGCCCTGCCATGTCCTGACACGTCCTAACTCGTGCCATGGCCATGTCTTGACGCGTCCTGACACGTCCTGACTCGTGCCATGGCCACGCCCTGCCATGGCACGTGTGACGTCCCGACTCGTGCCATGGCCACGCCTTGCCATGTCCTGACACGTCCTGACACGTGCCATGGCCATGTGCTGATGCGTCCTGACACGTACCATGGCCATGTCCTTACGCGTCCTGCGACGTCTAGACTCGTGCCATGGCCACGCCCTGCCATTTCTTGCGACGTCATGAGTCATTCCATGATCACGCCCTGCCATGTCCTGACGCATCATGACACGTGTTACTGCCATGTCCTGGCGCGTCCTGACACGTGCCATGTCCTGACGCGTCCTTCGACGTCCCGACTCGTGCCATGTCCTGCGACATCATGAGTCATGCCATGGCGAAGCCCTGCTGTGTCCTGAAACGTGCCACTGCCATGTCCAGACGCGTCCTGACACATGCCATGGCCATGTCCTGACGCGTCCTGCGACGTCCTGACTCGTGCCATGGCAACGCCCTGCCATGTCCTACCATGTCCTGCAATATCCTGACTCGTGCCAAGGCCACGCCCTGCCATGTCCTCCGATGTCCTTACTCGTTCCATGGCCATGCCCTGCCATGTCCTGCGATGTCCTAACTCGTGACATGGACACGCCCTGCCATGTCCTGACGCGTCCCGACACGCGTCATGGCCATGTCCTGACGCGTCCTGACACGTACCATGGCCATGTCCTGACGCGTCCTGACACGTACCATGGCCATGTCCTGACGCGTCATGCGACGTCCCGACTCGTGCCATGGCCACGCCCTGCCATGTCCTGCGACGTCATGAGTCATGCCATGGCCACGCCCTGCCATGTCCAGACGCATCCTGACACGTGGCACTACCATGTCCTGACACGTCCTGACTCGTGCCATGGCCATGTCTTGACGCGTCCTGACACGTCCTGACTAGTGCCATTGCCACGCCCTTCCACGGCACGAGTGACGTCCCGACTCGTGCCATGGCCACGCCCTGCCATGTCCTGACGCGTCCTGACACGTGCCCTGGCCATGTCCTGATGTGTCCTGACACGTACCATTGCCATGTCCTGACGCGTCATGCGACGTCTCGACTCGTGCCATAGCCACGCCCTGCCATGTCTTGCGACTTCATGAGTCATGCCGCGGCCACGCCCTGCCATGTCCTGACGGATCCTAACACGTGCCACTGCCATGTCTTGACGAGTCCTGACACGTCCTGACTAGTGCCATGGCCACGCCCTTCCGTGGCACGAGTGACGTCCCGACTCGTGCCATGGCCACGCCCTGCCATGTCCTGACGCGTCCTGACACGTGCCCTGGCCATGTCTTTATGTGTGTTGACACGTGCCATGGGCATGTCCTGACGCGTCCTTCGACGTCCCGACTCATGCCATGTCCTACGACGTGATGAGTCAGGTCATGGCCACGCCCTGCCGTGTCCTGACAAGTGCCACTGCCATGTCCTGACTCAAGCCATGTCCAAACCCTCCCATGCCCTGCCATGTCCTGAGTCGTGCCATAGCCACGCCCTGCCATGTCCTGACACATCTTAACTCGTGCCATGGCCATGTCGTGACGCGTCCTGACACGTCCTGACTCGTGCCATGGCCACGCCCTGCCATGGCACGTGTGACGTCCCGACTCGTGCCATGGCCACGCCTTGCCATGTCTTGACACGTCCTGCCACGTGCCATGGCCATGTGGTGATGCGTCCTGACACGTACCATGGCCATGTCCTTACGCGTCCTGCGACGTCTAGACTAGTGCCATGGCCACGCCCTGCCATTTCTTGCGCCGTCATGAGTCATTCCATGATCACGCCCTGCCATGCCCTAACGCATCGTGACACATGTTACTGCCATGTCCTGGCGCGTCCTGACACGTGCCATGTCCTGACGCGTCCTTCGACGTCCCGACTCGTGCCATGTCCTGCGACGTCATGAGTCATGCCATGGCCACCTGCTGTGTCCTGAAACGTGCCACTGCCATGTCCAGACGCGTCCTGACACATGCCATGGCCATGTCCTGACGCGTCCTGCGACGTCCTGACTCGTGCCATGGCAACGCCCTGCCATGTCCTACCATGTCCTGCAATATCCTGACTCGTGCCAAGGCCACGCCCTGCCATGTCCTCCGATGTCCTTACTCGTTCCATGGCCATGCCCTGCCATGTCCTGCAATGTCCTAACTCGTGACATGGACACGCCCTGCCATGTCCTGACGCGTCCCGACACGCGTCATGGCCATGCCCTGACGCGTCCAGACACGTACCATGGCCATGTCCTGACGCGTCTTGACTCGTACCATGGCCATGTACTCACGCGTCATGCGACGTCGCGACTCGTGCCATGGCCACGCCCTGCCATGTCCTGCGACGTCATGAGTCATTCCATGGCCACGCCCTGCCATGTCCAAACGCATCCTGAATGTTCCATGGCCATGTCGTGATGCGTCCTGACATGTACCGTGGCTATGTCCTAACGCATATTGTGACGTCCTGACTCGATCCATGGCCACGCCCCTCAATGTCCTGTGACATCCCGACTTGTGCCATGGCCACGCCCTGCCATGTCCAGACCAGTCCTGACACCTGCCATGGCCATATCCTGACGTGTCCTGACACGTATCATGGCCATGTCCTGATGCGGCATGCGACGTCCTGACTCGTGCCATGGCCATGCCGTGCCATGTCCTGACGCGTCCCGACACGTGCCATGGCCCTGTCCTGACGCATCCTGACACGTTCCATGGCCATGTCGTGATGCGTCTTGACATGTACCGTGGCTATGTCCTGACGCATCCTGTGACGTCCTGACTCGATCCAAGGCCACGCCCCTCCATGTATTGTGACGTCCTGACACGTGCCATTGCCATGTCGTAACGCATCCTTTGACGTTCCGACTCGTGCCATGTCCTGCGACGTCATGAGTGCTGCCATGGCCACGCCCTTGCCGTGTCATGACACGTGCCACTGCCATGTCCTGACTCATCCTGACACGTGCCAAGTGCCATGTCCCGGCGCGTCCTGACACGTGCCATGGCCACGTCCTGACGCGTCCTGACTCGTCCCATGTCCTGCGACGTCATGAGTAATGGCATAGCCACACCCTGTTGCGTCCATACACGTGCCACTGCCATTTCCAGACGCGTCCTGACACGTGCCATGGCCATGTCCTGATGCGTCCTGCGACGTCCTGACTCGTGCCATGGCAACGCCCTGCCATGTCCTACCTTATCCTGCAATATCCTGACTCGTGCCAAGGTCACGCCCTGCCATGTCCTCCGATGTCCTGACTCGTGCCATGGCCACGCCCTGCCATGTCCTGCGATGTCCTGACTCGTGACATGGACACGCCCTGCCATGTCCTGACGCGTCCCAACACGTGTCATGGCCATGTCCTGACGCGTCCTGACACGTACCATGGCCATGTCCTGACGCGTGCTGACACGTACCATGGCCATGTCCTGACGCGTCATGCGATGTCCCGACTCGTGCTATGGCCACGCCCTGCCATGTCCTGCGACGTCATGAGTCATGCCATGGCCACGCCCTGCCATGTCCTGACGCATCCTGACACGTGGCAGTACCATGTCCTGACGCGTCCAGACACGTGCCATGGCCACGCCCTGCCGTGTCCTGACACGTGCGACTGCCCTGTCCTGACGCGTCCTGACACGTGCCATGGCCATGTCGTGATGCGTCCTCCGACGTCCTGACTCGTGCCATGGCCACGCCCTGTCATGTTCTGCTATGCCCACGCCCTGTCGTGTCCTGCGATGTCCTGACTCATGCCATGTCCAAGCCCAACCATGCCCTTCAATGTGCCGACTCATGCCATGGCCACGCCCTGCCATGTCCTCACACGTCCTGACTCGTGCCATGGCCATGTCTTGACGCGTCCTGCCACGTCCTGACTAGTGCCATGGCCACGCCCTTCCATGGCACGAGTGACGTCCCGACTCGTGCCATTGCCACGCCCTGCCAGTCCTGACGCGTCCCCTGGCCATGTCCTAATGTGTCCTGACACGTACCATTGCCATGTCCTGACGCGTTCTGCGACGTCTCGACTCGTGCCATGGCCACGCCCTGCCATGTCTTGCTACGTCATGAGTCATGCCGCGTCCACGCCCTGCCTTGTCCTGACGGATCCTAACACGTGCCATTGCCATGTCTTGATGCGTCCTGACATGTCCTGACTAGTGCCATGGCCACGCCCTTCCATGGCACGAGTGTCGTCCCGACTCGTGCCACGGCCACGCCCTGCCATGTCCTGACGCGTCCTGACACGTGCCCTGGCCATGTCCTGATGCGTCCTGACACGTGCCATGGCCATGTCCTGACGCGTCCTTCGACGTCCCGACTCGTGCCATGTCCTACGACGTCATGAGTCATGCCATGGCCACGCCCTACCGTGTCCTGACAAGTGCCACTACCATGTCCGACGCATCCTGACACGTGCCTGGCCATGTCCTGACGCATCCTGACAAGTGCCCTGCCATGTCCTGGGATGTCCTGACTCGTGCCATGGCCACGCCATGCCATGTCCTGCGATGTCCTGACTCGTGCCATGGCCACGCCCTGCCATGTCCTGGCACGTCCTGACACGTGCCATGGCCATGTCTTGACGCGTCACAACACGTCCTGACTAGTGCCATTGCCACGCCATGCCATGTCTTGCGACGTCCCGACTCGTGCCATGGCCACTCCCTTCCATGTAATGACGCGTCCTGACACGTTCCATGGCCATGTCGTGATGCGTCCTGACATGTACCGTGGCTATGTCCTAACGCGTCCTGTAACGTCCTGACTCGATCCCTGGCCACGCCCCTCCATGTCCTGTGACGTCCCGACTTGTGCCATGGCCACGCTCTGCCATGTCAGGACCCGTCCTTACACCTGCCATGGCCATATCCTAACGTGTCCTGACACGTACCATGGCCATGTCCTGACGCGTCCTACGCATCCTGACTCGTGCCATGGCCACGCCGTGCCATGTCCTGACGCGTCCTGACACGTGCCATGGCATGTCATGACGCATCCTGACACGTACCATGGCCATGTCATAACGCGTCCTGCGACGTCCCGACTCGTGCCATGACCACGCCCTGCCATGTCCTGCAACGTCATGAGTCATGCCATGGCCACACCCTACCGTGTCCTCACACGTGCCTGTGCCATGTCCTGACACGTCCTGACGCGTGCCATGGCCATGTCCAGACGCGTCCTGCGACGTCCTGACTCGTGCAATGGCCACGCCCCGCCATGTCCTGCCATGTTCTACGATGTCCTAACTCGTGCCATGGCCACGCCCTACCATGTCCTGCGATGTCCTGACTCGTGCCATGTCCAAGCCCTACCATGCCCTGCCATGTACTGACTCATGCCATGGCCACGCCCTGCCATGTCCTGACACGTCTTGACTCGTGCCATGGCCATTTCTTGACGCGTCCTGACACGTCCTGACTCGTGCCATGGCCATTCCCTGCCGTTGCACGAGTGACGTCCCGACTCATTCCATGGCCACGCCTTGCTATGTCTTGACGCGTCCTGACACGTGCCATGGCCATGTCCTGATGCTTCTTGACACGTACCATTGTGATATCCTGACGCGTCTTGTGACATCTCGACTCGTGCCATGGCCACGCTCTACCATTTCTTGCGACGTCATGAGTCATGCCGTGGCCACGCCCTGCCATGTCCTGACGCATCCTAAAAAGTGCCACTACCATCTCCTGATGCGTCTTGACACATGCCATGGCCATGTCCTGATGCGTCCTTCCACGTCTCGACTCGTGCCATGTCCTGCGACGTCATGAGCAATGCCATGGTCACGCCCTGCTTTGTCCTGACACGTGCCACTGCCATGTCATGACGCATCCTGACACGTACCATGGCCATGACCTGACGCATCCTGCGACGTCCTGACTCGTGCCATGGCCACGCCCTGCCATGTCTTGCGACGTCCCTACTTGTGCCATTACCACGCCCTGCCATGTCCAGACGCGTCCTGATACGAGCCATGGCCATGTCGTGACGCGTCCTCACACGTATCATGGCCATGTCCTGACGCGTTCTGTGACGTAATGACTCGATCCATGGCCACGCCCCTCCATGTCCTGTGACGTCCCGACTTGTGCCATGGCCACGCCTTGGCATGTCCTGACCCGTCTTGACACCCGTCATGGCCACTTCCTGACGTGTCCTGATACGTACCATGGCCATGTCCTGACGCGTCCTACGACGTCCTAACTCGTGCCATGGCCACGTCGTGCCATGTCCTGACGCGTCCCGACACGTGCCATGACCATGTCATGACGCGTCCTGCAACGTCCCGACTCGTGCCATGGCCACGCCCTGCCATGTCCTGCAACGTCATGAGTCATGCCATGGCCACGCCATGCCATGTCCTGACACATCCTGACACGTGCCACTGCCATGTCCTGACGCATCCTGACACGTGCCATGGCCATGTCCTGACGCATCCTACGACGTCCTGACTTGTGGCATGGCCACGCCTGACGCGTCCTGTGACGTCCTGACTCGATCCATGGCCACGCCCCTCCATGTCCTGTGACGTCCCGACTTGTCCCATGGCCACGCCCTGCCATGTCCTGACCTGTCCTGACACCTGCCATGACTATATCATGACGTGTCCTGACACGTACCATGGCCATGTCCTGACGCGTCCTGCGACGTCGTGACTCGTGCCATGGCCACGACGTGCCATGTCCTGCCGCGTCCCAACACGTGCCATGGCCATGTCCTGACGCATCCTGACACGTACCATGGCCATGTCATGACGCGTCCTGCGACGTCATGAGTCATGCCATGGCCATGCCATGCATGTCCTGACACATCGTAACACGTGCCACTACCATGTCCTAACGGGTCCTGACACGTGCCATGGCCATGTCCTGACGCGTCCTGACACGTCGTGACTCGTGCCATGGCCTGCGACGTCATGAGTCATGCCATGGCCACGCACTGCCGCGTCTTGACACGTGCCACTACCATGTCTTTACGTGTCCTGACACATGCCATGGCCATGACCTGACACGTCTTACGACGTCCTAACTCGTGCCAAGGCCACGCCCTGCCATGTCCTGTCATTCCTGCGATGTCCTGACTCATGCCATGGCCACGCCCTGCCATGTCCTGCCATGTCCTGACTCATGCCATGTCCAAGCCCTGCCATGGCCTACCATAAGCTGAGTCGTTCCATGGCCATGCCCTGCCATTTCCTGACACGTCCTGACTCGTGCAATGGCCATGTCTTGACGCTTCCTTACACTTCCTCACTCGTGCCATGGCCACGCCCTGCCATGTCCTGTCATGTCCTGCGATGTCCTGACTCGTGCCATGGCCACGCCCTGCCATGTCCTGCCATGTCCTGACTCATGCCATGTCCAAGCCCTGCCATGCCCTGCCATGTGTTGAGTTGTTCCATGGCCACGCCTTGCCATGTCCTGACACGTCCTGACTCGTGCCATGGCCATGTCTTGACGCGTCCTGACACGTCCTCACTCGTGCCATGGCCACGCCCTGCCATGACACGAGTGACGTCCCGACTCGTGCCATGGCCATGCCCTGCCATGTCCTGACGCGTCCTGACACGTGCCATGGCCATGTCCTGATGCGTCCTGACACGTACCATGGCCATGTCCTGACGCGTCCAGCGACGTCTCGACTCGTGCCATGGCCACGCCCTGCCATGTCTTGCGACGTCATGAGTCATGCCATGATCACGCCCTGCCATGCCCTGACGCATCCTGACACGTGCTAGTGCCATGTCCTGGCGTGTCCTGACACGTGCCACGGCCATGTCCTGACGCGTCCTTCGACGTCCCGACTCGTGCCATGTCCTGCGACGTCATGGGTCATGCCATGGACACGCCCTGTTGTCTCCTAACAGGTGCCACTGCCATGTTCAGACGCGTCCTGACACGTTCCACGGCCATGTCCTGACGCGTCCTGCGACGTCCTGACTCGTGCCATGGCAACGCCCTGCCATGTCCTACCTTGTCCTGCAATATCCTGACTCGTGCAAAGACCACGCCCTGCCATGTCTTCCGATGTCCTGACTCGTGCTACGGCCACGCCCTGCCGTGTCCTGCAATGTCCTGACTCGTGACATGGACACGCCCTGCCATGTCGAGATGCGTCCTGACACGTGCCATGGCCATGTCGTGACGCGTCCTCTCACGTACCATGGCCATGTCCTGACGCGTCCTGACACGTACCTTGGCCATGTCCTGACGCGTAATGCGACGTCCCGACTCGTGCCATGGCCACGCCGTTCCATGTCCTACGACGTCATTAGTCATGCCACGGCCACGTTCTGACGCGTCCTTCGACGTCCCGACTCGTGCCATGTCCTGCGACGTCATGAGTCATGCCATGGCCACGCCCTACCGTGTCCTAACACGTGCCACTGCCATGTCCTGACACGTCCTGACACGTGCCATGGCCATGTCCTGACGCGTCCTGCGACGTCCTGACTCGTGCAATGGCCACGCCCTGCCATGTCCTGCCATGTTCTACGATGTCCTAACTCGTGCCATGGCCACGCCCTACCATGTCCTGCGATGTCCTGACTCGTGCCATGTCCAAGCCCTACCATGCCCTGCCATGTGCTGACTCATGCCATGGCCACGCCCTGCCATGTCCTGACACGTCTTGACTCGTGCCATGGCCATGTCTTGACGCGTCCTGACACGTCCTGACTCGTGCCATGGCCATTCCCTGCCGTTGCACGAGTGACGTCCCGACTCGTTCCATGGCCACGCCCTGCCATGTCCTGACGCGTCCTGACACGTGCCATGGTCATGTCCTGATGCGTCTTGACACGTACCATTGCGATATCCTGACGCGTCCTGCGACGTCTCGACTTGTGCTATGGCCACGCCCTGCCATGTCTTCCGACGTAATGAGTCATGCCGTGGCCACGCCCTGCCATGTCCTGACGCATCCTAACAAGTGCCACTACCATGTCCTGATGCGTCCTGACACATGCCATGGCCATGTCCTGATGCGTCCTTCGACGTCTCGACTCGTGCCATGTCCTGCGACGTCATGAGTCATGCCATGGCCACGCCCTGCTTTGTCCTGACACGTGCCACTGCCATGTCCTGACGCATCCTGACACGTACCATGGCCATGTCCTGACGCGTCCTGCGACGTCCTGACTCGTGCCATGGCCACGCCCTGCCATGTCTTGTGACGTCCCGACTCGTGCCATTACCACGCCCTGCCATGTCCAGACGCGTCCTGACACGAGCCATGGCCATGTCGTGACGCGTCCTTACACGTATCATGGCCATGTCCTGACGCGTTCTGTGACGTCCTGACTCGATCCATGGCCACGCCCCTCCATGTCCTGTGACGTCCCGACTTGTGCCATGGCGACGCCTTGCCATGTCCTGACCCGTCTTGACACCCGTCATGGCCACTTCATGACGTGTCCTGACACGTACCACGGCCATGTCCTGACGCGTCCTACGACGTCCTGACTCGTGCCATGGCCACGTCGTGCCATGTCCTGACGCGTCCCGACACGTGCCATGGCCATGTCATGATGCGTCCTGCAACGTCCCGACTCGTGCCATGGCCACGTCCTTCCGTGTCCTGCAACGTCATGAGTCATGCCATGGCCACGCCATGCCATGTCCTGACACATCCTGACACGTGCCACTGCCATGTCCTGACGCATCCTGACACGTGCCATGGCCATGTCCTGACGCGTCCTACGACGTCCTGACTTGTGCCATGGCCACGCCCTGTCATGTCTTGTGACGTCCCGACTTGTGCCATAACCACGCCCCTGCCATGTCCAGACGCGTCCTGACACGTGCCATGGCCATGTCGTTACGCGTCCTCTTACGTACCATGGCCATGTCCTGACGCGTCCTGTGACGTCCTGACTCGATCCATGGCCACGCCCCTCCATGTCCTGTGACGTCCCGACTTGTGCCATGGCCACGCCCTACCATGTCCTGACCCGTCCTGACACCTGCCATGGCTATATCATGACGTGTCCTGACACGTACCATGGCCATGTCCTGACGCGTCCTGCGACGTCGTGACTCGTGCCATGGCCACGACGTGCCATGTCCTGCCGCGTCCCAACACGTGCCATGGCCATGTCCTGACGCATCCTGACACGTACCATGGCCATGTCATGACGCGTCCTGCGACGTCATGAGTCATGCCATGGCCATGCCATGCCATGTCCTGACACATCCTGACACGTGCCACTACCATGTCCTGACGCGTCCTGACACGTGTCATGGCCATGTTAACGCGTCCTGACATATCCGGACTCGTGCCATGTCCTGCGACGTCATGATTCATGCCATGGCCATGCACTGGCGCGTCATGACACGTGCCACTACCATGTCTATACGCGTCCTGACACGTGCAATGGCCATGACCTGACGCGTCCTAAAACGTCCTAACTCGTGCCAAGGCCACGCCCTGCCATGTCCTGTCATGTCCTGCGATGTCCTGACTCGTGCCATGGCCACGCCCTGCCATGTCCTGCCATGTCCTGACTCATGCCATGTCCAAGCCCTGCCATGCCCTGCCATGTGCTGAGTCGTTCCATGGCCACGCCCTGCCATGTCCTGACACGTCCTGACTCGTGCCATGGCCATGTCTTGACGCGTCCTGACACGTCCTCACTCGTGCCATGGCCACGCCCTGCCATGGCACGAGTGACGTCCCGACTCGTGCCATGGCCACGCCCTGCCATGTCCTGACGCGTCCTGACACGTGCCATGGCCATGTCCTGATGCGTCCTGACACGTACCATGGCCATGTCCTGACGCGTCCTGCGACGTCTCGACTCGTGCCATGGCCACGCCCTGCCATGTCTTGCGACGTCATGAGTCATGCCATGATCACGCCCTGCCATGCCCTGACGCATCCTGACACGTGCTAGTGCCATGTCCTGGCGCGTCCTGACACGTGCCATGGCCATGTCCTGACGCGTCCTTCGACGTCCCGACTCGTGCCATGTCCTGCGACGTCATGAGTCATGCCATGGCCACGCCCTGTTGTGTCCTGACACGTGCCACTGCCATGTCCAGACGCGTCCTGACACGTGCCATGGCCATGTCCTGACGCGTCCTGCGACGTCCTTACTCGTGCCATGGCAACGCCCTGCCATGTCCTACCTTGTCCTGCAATATCCTGACTCGTGCAAAGACCACGCCCTGCCATGTCTTCCGATGTCCTGACTCGTGCCTTAGCCACGCCCTGCCGCGTGACGCATCATGACACGTGCTACTGCCATGTCTTGGCGCGTCCTGACACGTGCCATGTCCTGACGCATCCTTCGACGTCCCGACTCGTGCCATGTCCTGCGACGTCATGAGTCATACCATGGCCACGCCCTGCTGTGTCCTGACATGTGCCACTGCCATGTCCAGACGCGTCCTGACACGTGCCATGGCCATGTCCTGACGCGTCCTGCGACGTCCTGACTCGTGCCATGGCAACGCCCTGCCATGTTCTACCATGTCCTGCAATATCCTGACTCGTGCCAAGGCCACGCCCTGCCATGTCCTCCGATGTCCTTACTCGTGCCATGGCCATGCCCTGCCATGTCCTGCGATGTCCTAACTCGTGACATGGACACGCCCTGCCATGTCCTGACGCGTCCCGACACGTGTCATGGCCATGTCCTGACGCGTCCTGACACATACCATGGCCATGTCCTGACGCGTCCTGACACGTACCATGGCCATGTCCTGACGCGTCATGCGACGTCCCGACTCGTGCCATGGCCACGCCCTGCCATGTCCTGCGACGTCATGAGTCATGCCATGGCCACGCCCTGCCATGTCCTGCGACGTCATGAGTCCTGACACGTACCATGGCCATGTCCTGACGCGTGCTGACACGTACCATGGCCATGTCCTGACGCGTCATGCGATGTCCCGACTCGTGCCATGGCCACGCCCTGCCATGTCCTGCGACGTCATGAGTCATGCCATGGCCACGCCCTGCCATGTCCTGACGCATCCTGACACGTGGCAGTACCATGTCCTGACGCGTCCAGACACGTGCCATGGCCACGCCCTGCCGTGTCCTGACACGTGCGACTGCCCTGTCCTGACGCGTCCTGACACGTGCCATGGCCATGTCGTGACGCGTCCTCCGACGTCCTGACTCGTGCCATGGCCACGCCCTGCCATGTCCTGCTATGGCCACGCCCTGCCGTGTCCTGCGATGTCCTGACTCGTGCCATGTCCAAGCCCTACCATGCCCTTCAATGTGCTGACTCATGCCATGGCCACGCCCTGCCATGTCCTCACACGTCCTGACTCGTGCCATGGCCATGTCTTGACGCGTCCTGCCACGTCCTGACTAGTGCCATGGCCACGCCCTTCCATGGCACGAGTGACGTCCCGACTCGTGCCATTGCCACGCCCTGCCAGTCCTGACGCGTCCTGACACGTGCCCTGGCCATGTCCTGATGTGTCCTGACACGTACCATGGCCATGTCCTGACGCGTCCTTCGACGTCCCGACTCGTGCCATGGCCACGCCCTGCCATGTCTTGCGACGTCATGAGTCATGCCGCGGCCACGCCCTGCCATGTCCTGACGGATCCTAACACGTGCCACTGCCATGTCTTGACGCGTCCTGACACGTCCTGACTAGTGCCATGGCCACGCCTTTCCATGGCACGAGTGTCGTCCCGACTCGTGCCACGGCCACGCCCTGCCATGTCCTGACGCGTCCTGACACGTGCCCTGGCCATGTCCTGATGCGTCCTGACACGTGCCATGGCCATGTCCTGACGCGTCCTTCGACGTCCCGACTCGTGCCATGTCCTACGACGTCATGAGTCATGCCATGGCCACGCCCTACCATGTCCTGACGCATCCTGACACGTGCCTGGCCATGTCCTGACGCATCCTGACAAGTGCCCTGCCATGTCCTGCGATGTCCTGACTCGTGCCATGGCCACGCCGTGCCATGTCCTGCGATGTCCTGACTTGTGCCATGGCCACGCCCTGCCATGTCCTGGCACGTCCTGACACGTGCCATGGCCATGTCTTGACGCGTCACAACACGTCCTGACTAGTGCCATAGCCATGCCATGCCATGTCTTGCGACGTCCCGACTCGTGCCATGGCCACTCCCTTCCATGTAATGACGCGTCCTGACACGTTCCGTGGCCATGTCGTGATGCGTCCTGACATGTACCGTGGCTATGTCCTAACGCGTCCTGTGACGTCCTGACTCGATCCTTGGCCACGCCCCTCCATGTCCTGTGACGTCCCGACTTGTGCCATGGCCACGCCCTGCCATGTCCAGACCCGTCCTGACACCTGCCATGGCCATATCCTAACGTGTCCTGACACGTACCATGGCCATGTCCTGACGCGTCCTACGCGTCCTGACTCGTGCCATGGCCACGCCGTGCCATGTCCTGACGCGTCCCGACACGTGCCATGGCCATGTCCTGACGCATCCTGACACGTACCATGGCCATGTCATGACGCGTCCTGCGACGTCCCGACTCGTGCCATGACCACGCCCTGCCATGTCCTGCAACGTCATGAGTCATGCCATGGTCACGCCACGCCATGTCCTGACACATCGTGACACGTGCCACTACCATGTCCTGACGCGTCCTAACACGTGCCATGGCCATGTCCTGACGCGTCCTGACACGTCGCGACTCGTGCCATGTCCTGCAACGTCATGAGTCATGGGATGGCCACACACTGCCGTGTCTTGACACGTGCCACTACCATGTCCTGACGCGTCCTGACACGTGCCATGGCCATGACCTGACGCGTCTTGAAACGTCCTAACTCGTGCCAAGGCCACGCCCTGCCATGTCTTGTCATATCCTGCGATGTTCTGACTCGTGCCATGGCCACGCCCTGCCATGTCCTGCCATGTCCTGACTAATGCCATGTCCAAGCCCTCCCATGCCCTGCAATGTGCTGAGTCGTGCCATGGCCACGCCCTGCCATGTCCTGACACGTCCTAACTCGTGCCATGGCCATGTCTTGACGCGTCCTGACACGTCCTGACTCGTGCCATGGCCACGCCCTGCCATGGCACGTGTGACGTCCCAACTCGTGCCATGGCCACGCCTTGCCATGTCCTGACACGTCCTGACACGTGCCATGGCCATGTGCTGATGCGTCCTGACACGTACCATGGCCATGTCCTTACGCGTCCTGCGACGTCTAGACTCGTGCCATGGCCACGCCCTGCCATTTCTTGCGACGTCATGAGTCATTCCATGATCACGCCCTGCCATGTCCTGACGCATCATGACACGTGTTACTGCCATGTCCTGGCGCGTCCTGACACGTGCCATGTCCTGACGCGTCCTTCGACGTCCCGACTCGTGCCATGTCCTGCGACGTCATGAGTCATGCCATGGCAAAGCCCTGCTGTGTCCTGAAACGTGCCACTGCCATGTCCAGACGCGTCCTGACACATGCCATGGCCATGTCCTGATGCGTCCTGCGACGTCCTGACTCGTGCCATGGCAACGCCCTGCCATGTCCTACCATGTCCTGCAATATCCTGACTCGTGCCAAGGCCACACCCTGCCATGTCCTCCGATGTCCTTACTCGTGCCATGGCCATGCCCTGCCATGTCCTGCGATGTCCTAACTCGTGACATGGACACGCCCTGCCATGTCCTGACGCGTCCCGACACGCGTCATGGCCATGTCCTGACGCGTCCTGACACATACCATGGCCATGTCCTGACGCGTCCTGACACGTACCATGGCCATGTCCTGACGCGTCCTGCGACGTCCCGACTCGTGCCATGGCCACGCCCTGCCATGTCCTGCGACGTCATGAGTCATGCCATGGCCACGCCCTGCCATGTCCAGACGCATCCTGACACGTGGCACTACCATGTCCTGACGCGTCCTGACACGTGCCATGGCCATGTCCTGACGCGTCCTGACACGTCGTGACTCGTGCCATGGCCACGCCCTTCCATGGCACGAGTGACGTCCCGACTCGTGCCATGGCCACGCCCTGCCATGTCCTGACGCGTCCTGACACGTGCCATGGCCATGTCCTGACGCGTCCTGACACGTACCATGGCCATGTCCTGACGCGTCCTGCGACGTCTCGACTCGTGCCATGGCCACGCCCTGCCATGTCTTGCGACGTCATGAGTCATGCCATGGCCACGCCCTGCCATGTCCTGACACATCCTGACACGTGCCACTGCCATGTCTTGACGCGTCCTGACACGTCCTGACTTGTGCCATGGCCACGCCCTTCCATGGCACGAGTGACGTCCCGACTCGTGCCATGGCCACGCCCTGCCATGTCCTGACGCGTCCTGACACGTGCCCTGGCCATGTCCTGACGCGTCCTGACACGTGCCATGGCCATGTCCTGACGCGTCCTTCGACGTCCCGACTCGTGCCATGTCCTACGACATCATGAGTCATGCCATGTCCACGCCCTGCCATGTCCTGACAAGTGCCACTGCCATGTCCTGACTCAGGCCATGTCCAAGCCGTCCTATGCCCTGACCTGTGCTGATTCGTGCCATGGCCTCGCCTTGCCATGTCCTGACACGTCCTGACTCGTGCCATGGCCATGTCTTGACACGTCCTGACACGTCCTGACTTGTGCCATGGCCACGCCCTGCCGTGGCACGTGTGAAGTCACGACTCGTGCCATGGCCACGCCTTGCCATGTCCTGACGCGTCCTGACACGTGCCATGGCCATGTCCTGATGCGTCCTGACACGTACCATGGCCATGTCCTGACGCGTCCTGCGACGTCTCGACTCGTGCCATGGCCACGCCCTGCCATGTCTTGCGACGTCATGAGTCATGCCATGATCACGCCCTGCCATGCCCTGACGCATCCTGACACGTGCAAGTGCCATGTCCTGGCGCGTCCTGACACGTGCCATGGCCATGTCCTGACGCGTCCTTCGACGTCCCGACTCGTGCCATGTCCTGCGACGTCATGAGTAATGCCATGGCCACGCCCTGTTGTGTCCTTACACGTGCCACTGCCATGTCCAGACGCGTCCTGACACGTGCCATTGCCATGTCCTGACGCGTCCTGCGACGTCCTGACTCGTGCCATGGCATGCCCTGCCATGTCCTACCTTATCCTGCAATATCCTGACTCGTGCCAAGGCCACGCCCTGCCATGTCCTCCGATGTCCTGACTCGTGCCATGGCCACGCCCTGCCATGTCCTGCGATGTCCTGACTCGTGACATGGACACGCCCTGCCATGTCCTGACGCGTCCCAACACGTGTCATGGCCATGTCCTGACGCGTCCTGACACGTACCATGGCCATGTCCTGACGCGTGCTGACACGTACCATGGCCATGTCCTGACGCGTCATGCGACGTCCTGACTCGTGCCATGGCCACGCCCTGCCATGTCCTGCGATGTCCTGACTCGTGCCATGGCCACGCCCTGCCATGTCCTGTGCGTCCTGACACGTTCCGTGGCCATGTCGTGATGCGTCCTGACATGTACCGTGGCTATGTCCTAACGCGTCCTGTGACGTCCTGACTCGATCCATGGCCACGCCCCTCCATGTCCTGTGACGTCCCGACTTGTGCCATGGCCACGCCCTGCCATGTCCAGACCCGTCCTGACACCTGCCATGGCCATATCCTAACGTGTCCTGACACGTACCATGGCCATGTCCTGACGCGTCCTACGCGTCCTGACTCGTGCCATGGCCACGCCGTGCCATGTCCTGACGCGTCCCGACACGTGCCATGATCACGCCCTGACATGCCCTGACGCATCCTGACACGTGCTAGTGCCATGTCCTGGCGCGTACTGACACGTGCCATGGCCATGTCTTGACGCGTCCTTTGACATCCCGACTCGTACCATGTCCTACAACATCATGAGTCATGCCATGGCCACACCCTGTTATGTCCTGACACGTGCCACTGCCATGTCATGACGCGTCCTGCGACGTCCTGACACGTGCCATGGCCATATCCTGACGCGTCCTGACACGTCGCTACTCGTGCCATGGCCTGCGATGTCATGAGTCATGCCATGGCCACGCACTGCCGCGTGACGCATCATGACACGTGCTACTGCCATGTCTTGGCGCGTCCTGACACGTGCCATGGCCATGTCTTGACGCATCCTGACACGTCCCGACTCGTGCCATGTCCTACGACGTCATGAGTCATGCCATGGCAAAGCCCTGCTGTGTCCTGAAACGTGCCACTGCCATGTCCAGACGTGTCACGACACAAGCCATGGCCATGTCCTGACGCGTCCTGCGACGTCCTGACTCGTGCTATGGCAACGCTCTGCCATGTCCTACCTTATCCTGCAATATCTTGACTCGTGCCAAGGTCACGCCCTGCCATGTCCTCCGATGTCCTGACTCGTGTCATGGCCACGCCCTGCCATGTCCTGCGATGTCATTACTCGTGACATGGACACGCCCTGCCATGTCCTGACACGTCCCAACACGTGTCATGGCCATGTCCTGACGCGTCCTGACACGTACTATGGCCATGTCCTGACGCGTGCTGACACGTACCATGGCCATGTCCTGACGCGTCATGCGATGTCCCGACTCGTACTATGGCCACGCCCTGCCATGTCCTTCGATGTCATGAGTCATGCCATGGCCACGCCCTGCCAGTTCCTGACGTATCCTGACACGTGGCAGTACCATGTCCTGACGCGTCAAGACACGTGCCATGGCCACGCCCTGCCGTGTCCTGACACGTGCGACTGCCCTATCCTGACGTGTCCTGACACATGCCATGGCCATGTCCTGACGCGTCTTGCGACGTCCCGACTCGTTCCATGGCCACGCCCTGCCATGTCCTACGACGTCATGAGTCATGCCATGGACACGCCCTGCCATGTCCTGCGATGTCCTGACTCGTGCCATGTCCAAGCCCTACCATGCCCTGCCATGTGCTGACTCATGCCATGGCCACGCCCTGCCATGTCCTCACACGTCCTGACTCGTGCCATGGCCATGTCTTGACGCGTCCTGACACGTCCTGACTCGTGCCATGGCCACGCCCTGCCATGGCACGAGTGACGTCCCGACTCGTGCCATGGCCACGCCCTGCCATGTCCTGACGCGTCGTGACACATGCCATGTCCATGTCCTGATGTGTCCTGACACATACCATGGCCATGTCCTGACGCGTCCTCCGATGTCTCGACTCGTGCCATGGCCACGCCCTGCCATGTCTTGCGACGTCATGAGTCATGCCATGATCACACCCTGCCTTGTCCTGACGGATCCTAACACGTGCCATTGCCATGACTTGATGCGTCCTGACATGTCCTAACTAGTGCCATGGCCACGCCTTTCCATGGCACGAGTGTCGTCCCGACTCGTGCCACGGCCACGCCCTGCCATGTCCTGACGCGTCCTGACACGTGCCCTGGCCATGTCCTGACGCGTCCTTCGACGTCCCGACTCGTGCCATGTCCTACGAAGTCATGAGTCATGCCATGGCCATGTCCTGACGCGTGCTGACACGTACCATGGCCATGTCCTGACGCGTGCTGACACGTACCATGGCCATGTCCTGACGCATCCTGACAAGTGCCCTGCCATGTCCTGCGATGTCCTGACTCGTGCCATGGCCACGCCGTGCCATGTCCTGCGATGTCCTGACTTGTGCCATGGCCACGCCCTGCCATGTCCTGGCACGTCCTGACACGTGCCATGGCCATGTCTTGACGCGTCACAACACGTCCTGACTAGTGCCATAGCCACGCCATGCCATGTCTTGCGACGTCCCGACTCGTGCCATGGCCACGCCCTGCCATGTCCTGACGCGTCCTGACACGTTCCATGGCCATGTCGTGATGCGTCCTGACATGTACCGTGGCTATGTCCTAACGCGTCCTGTGACGTCCTGACTCGATCCATGGCCACGCCCCTCCATGTCCTGTGACGTCCCGACTTGTGCCATGGCCACGCCCTGCCATGTCCAGACCCGTCCTGACACCTGCCATGGCCATATCCTAACGTGTCCTGACACGTACCATGGCCATGTCCTGACGCGTCCTACGACGTCCTGACTCGTGCCATGGCCACGCCGTGCCATGTCCTGACGCGTCCTGACACGTGCCATGGCCATGTCCTGACGCATCCTGACACGTACCATGGCCATGTCATGACGCGTCCTGCGACGTCCCGACTCGTGCCATGACCACGCCCTGCCATGTCCTGCAACGTCATGAGTCATGCCATGGCCACGCCATGCCATGTCCTGACACATCCTGACACGTGCCACTGCCATGTCCTGACGCGTCCTGACACGTGCCATGGCCATGTCCTGACGCGTCCTGCGACGTCCTGACTCGTGCCATGGCCACGCCCTGCCATGTCCTGCCATGTTCTACGATGTCCTGACTCGTGCCATGGCCACGCCCTGCCATGTCCTGCGATGTCCTGACTCGTGCCATGTCCAAGCCCTACCATGCCCTGCCATGTGCTGACTCATGCCATGGCCACGCCCTGCCATGTCCTGACACGTCCTGACTCGTGCCATGGCCATGTCTTGACGCGTCCTGACACGTCCTGACTCGTGCCATGGCCACGCCCTGCCATGGCACGAGTGACGTCCCGACTCGTGCCATGGCCACGCCCTGCCATGTCCTGACGCGTCCTGACACGTGCCATGGCCATGTCCTGATGCGTCCTGACACGTACCATGGCCATGTCCTGACGCGTCCTGCGACGTCCCGACTCGTGCCATGGCCACGCCCTGCCATGTCCTGCGACGTCATGAGTCATGCCATGGCCACGCCCTGCCATGTCCTGACGCATCCTAACACGTGCCACTGCCATGTCCTGACGCGTCCTGACACATGCCATGGCCATGTCCTGACGCGTCCTTCGACGTCCCGACTCGTGCCATGTCCTGCGACGTCATGAGTCATGCCATGGCCACGCCCTGCTGTGTCCTGACACGTGCCACTGCCATGTCCTGACGCATCCTGACACGTGCCATGGCCATGTCCTGACGCGTCCTGCGACGTCCTGACTCGTGCCATGGCCACGCCCTGCCATGTCTTGTGACGTCCCGACTCGTGCCATAACCACGCCCTGCCATGTCCAGACGCGTCCTGACACGTGCCATGGCCATGTCGTGACGCGTCCTCACACGTACCATGGCCATATCCTGACGCGTCCTGTGATGTCCTGACTCGATCCATGGCCACGCCCCTCCATGTCCTGTGACGTCCCGAGTTGTGCCATGGCCACGCCTTGCCATGTCCTGACCCGTTTCTGACACCTGCCATGGCTATATCCTGACGTGTCCTGACACGTACCATGGCCATGTCCTGACGCGTCCTACGACGTCCTGACTCGTGCCATGGCCACGCCGTGCCATGTCCTGACGCGTCCCGACACGTGCCATGGCCATGTCATGACGCGTCCTGCGACGTCCCGACTCGTGCCATGGCCACGCCCTTCCATGTCCTGCAACGTCATGAGTCATGCCATGGCCACGCCATGCCATGTCCTGACACATCCTGACACGTGCCACTGCCATGTCCTGACGCATCCTGACACGTGCCATGGCCATGTCCTGACGCGTCCTGCGACGTCCTGACTCGTGCCATGGCCACGCCCTGCCATGTCCAGACGCGTGCTGACACGTGCCATGGCCATGTCGTGACGCGTCCTCACACGTACCATGGCCATGTCCTGACGATTCCTGTGACGTCCTGACTCGATCCATGGCCACGCCCCTCCATGTCCTGTGACGTCCCGACTTGTGCCATGGCCACGCCCTACCATGTCCTGACCCGTCCTGACACCTGCCATGGCTATATCATGACGTGTCCTGACACGTACCATGGCCATGTCCTGACGCGTCCTGCGACGTCGTGACTCGTGCCATGGCCACGACGTGCCATGTCCTGCCGCGTCCCAACACGTGCCATGGCCATGTCCTGACGCATCCTGACACGTACCATGGCCATGTCATGACGCGTCCTGCGACGTCATGAGTCATGCCATGGCCACGCCATGCATGTCCTGACACATCCTAACACGTGCCACTACCATGTCCTGACGCGTCCTGACACGTGCCATGGCCATGTCCTGACGCGTCCTGACACGTCGCGACTCGTGCCATGTCCTGCGACGTCATGAGTCATGCCATGGCCACGCACTGCCGCGTCATGACACGTGCCACTACCATGTCTATACGCGTCCTGACACGTGCCATGGCCATGACCTGACGCGTCCTAAAACGTCCTAACTCGTGCCAAGGCCACGCCCTGCCATGTCCTGTCATGTCCTGCGATGTCCTGACTCGTGCCATGGCCACGCCCTGCCATGTCCTGACTCATGCCATGTCCAAGCCCTGCCATGCCCCGCCATGTGCTGAGTCGTTCCATGGCCACCCCCTGCCATGTCCTGACTCGTCCTGACTCGTGCTATGGCCATGTCTTGACGCGTCCTGACACGTCTTCACTTGTGCCATGGCCATTTGCCATGTCCTGTCATGACTTGCGATGTCCTGATTCGTGCCATGGCCACGCCCATGTCCTGTCATGTCCTGACTCATGCCATGTCCAAGCCCTGCCATTCCCTTTCATGTGCTGAGTCGTTCCATGGCCACGCCTTGCCATGTCCTGACACGTCCTGACTCGTGCCATGGCCATGTCTTGACGCGTCCTGACACGTCCTCACTCGTGCCATGGCCACGCCCTGCCATGACACGAGTGACGTCCCGACTCGTGCCATGGCCACGCCCTGCCATGTCCTGACGCGTCCTGACACGTGCCATGGCCATGTCCTGATGCGTCCTGACACGTACCATGGCCATGTCCTGACGCGTCCTGCGACGTCTCGACTCGTGCCATGGCCACGCCCTGCCATGTCTTGCGACGTCATGAGTCATGCCATGATCACGCCCTGCCATGCCCTGACGCATCCTGACACGTGCAAGTGCCATGTCCTGGCGCGTCCTGACACGTGCCATGGCCACGTCCTGACGCGTCCTTCGACGTCCCGACTCGTGCCATGTCCTGCGATGTCATGAGTCAAGCCATGGCCATGCCCTGTTGTGTCCTGAAACGTGCCACTGCCATGTCCAGACGCGTCCTGACACATGCCATGGCCATGTCCTGACGCGTCCTGCGACGTCCTGACTCGTGCCATGGCAACGCCCTGCCATGTCCTACCATGTCCTGCAATATCCTGACTCGTGCCAAGGCCACGCCCTGCCATGTCCTCCGATGTCCTTACTCGTGCCATGGCCATGCCCTGCCATGTCCTGCGATGTCCTAACTCGTGACATGGACACGCCCTGCCATGTCCTGACGCGTCCCGACACGCGTCATGGCCATGTCCTGACGCGTCCTAACACGTCCCATGGCCATGTCCTGACGCGTCCTGACACGTACCATGGCCATGTCCTGACGCGTCATGCGACGTCCCGACTCGTGCCATGGCCACGCCCTTCCATGTCCTGCGACGTCATGAGTCATGCCATGGCCACGTCCTGACGCGTCCTTCGACGTCCCGACTCGTGCCATGTCCTGCGACGTCATGAGTCATGCCATGGCCACGCCCTACCGTGTCCTCACACGTGCCAGTGCCATGTCCTGACACGTCCTGACACGTGCCATGGCCATGTCCTGACGCGTCCTGCGACGTCCTGACTCGTGCAATGGCCACGCCCCGCCATGTCCTGCCATGTTCTACGATGTCCTAACTCGTGCCATGGCCACGCCCTACCATGTCCTGCGATGTCCTGACTCGTGCCATGTCCAAGCCCTACCATGCCCTGCCATGTGCTGACTCATGCCATGGCCACGCCCTGCCATGTCCTGACACGTCTTGACTCGTGCCATGGCCATGTCTTGACGCGTCCTGACACGTCCTGACTCGTGCCATGGCCATTCCCTGCCGTTGCACGAGTGACGTCCCGACTCGTTCCATGGCCACGCCTTGCCATGTCCTGACACGTGCCATGGTCATGTCCTGATGCGTCTTGACACGTACCATTGCGATATCCTGACGCGTCCTGCGACGTCTCGACTCGTGCTATGGCCACGCCCTGCCATGTCTTCCGACGTCATGAGTCATGCCGTGGCCACGCCCTGCCATGTCCTGATGCATCCTAACAAGTGCCACTGCCATGTCCTGACGCGTCCTGACACATGCCATGGCCATGTCCTGATGCGTCCTTCGACGTCTCGACTCGTGCCATGTCCTGCGACGTCATGAGTCATGCCATGGCCACGCTCTGCTTTGTCCTGACACGTGCCACTGCCATGTCCTGACGCATCCTGACACGTACCATGGCCATGTCCTGACGCGTCCTGCGACGTCCTGACTCGTGCTATGACCACGCCCTGCCATGTCCTGTGACGTCCCGACTCGTGCCATTACCACGCCCTGCCATGTCCTGACGCGTCTTGACACAAGACATGGCCATGTCGTGAGGCGTCCTCAAACGTATCATGGCCATGTCCTGACGCGTCGTGTGACGTCCTGACTCGATCCATGGCCACGCCCCTCCATGTCCTGTGACGTCCCGAATTGTGCCATGGCCACGCCTTGCCATGTCCTGACCCGTCTTGACACCCGTCATGGCCATATCCTGACGTGTCCTGACACGTACCATGGCCATGTCCTGACGCGTCCTACGACGTCCTGACTCGTGCCATGGCCACGCCGTGCCATGTCCTGACGCGTCCCGACACGTGCCATGGCCATGTCATGACGCGTCCTGCGACGTCCCGACTCGTGCCATGGCCACGCCCTTCCATGTCCTGCAACGTCATGAGTCATGCCATGGCCACGCCATGCCATGTCCTAACACATCCTGACACGTGCCACTGCCATGTCCTGACGCATCCTGACACGTGCCATGGCCATGTCCTGACGCGTCCTACGACGTCCTGACTTGTGCCATGGCCACGCCCTGTCATGTCTTTTGACGTCCCGACTTGTGCCATAACCACGCCCCTGCCATGTCCAGACGCGTCTTGACACGTGCCATGGCCATGTCGTGACGCGTCCTCACACCTACCATGGCTATGTCCTGACGCGTCCTGTGACGTCCTGACTCGATCCATGGCCATGCCCCTCCATGTCCTGTGACGTCCCGACTTGTGCCATGGCCACGCCCTGCCATGTTCTGACCCGTCCTGACACTTTCCATGGCTATATCATGACGTGTCCTGACACGTACCGTGGCCATGTCCTGACGCGTCCTGCAACGTCGTGACTCGTGCCATGGCCACGACGTGCCATGTCCTGCCGCGTCCCAACACGTGCCATGGCCATGTCCTGATGCATCCTGACACGTACCATGGCCATGTCCTGACGCGTCCTGCGACGTCATGAGTCATGTCATGGCCACGCCATGCCATGTCCTGACACATCCTGACACGTGCCACTACCATGTCGTGACGCGTCCTGACACGTGCCATGGCCATGTCCTGACGCGTCCTAGCACGACACGACTCGTGCCATGTCATGCGACGTCATGAGTCATGCCATGGCCACGCACTGCCGCGTCTTGACACGTGCCACTACCATGTCTTTACGCGTCCTGACACGTGCCATGGCCATGACCTGACGCGTCCTACAACGTCCTAACTCGTGCCAAGGCCACGCCCTGCCATGTCCTGTCATGTCCTGCGATGTCCTGACTCGTGCCATGGCCACGCCCTGCCATGTCCTGACTCATGCCATGTCCAAGCCCTGCCATGCCCTGCCATGTGCTGAGTCGTTCCATGGCCACGCCCTGCCATGTCCTGACACGTCCTGACTCGTGCTATGGCCATGTCTTGACGCGTCCTGACACGTCCTCACTCGTGCCATGGCCACGCCCTGCCATGTCCTGTCATGACCTGCGATGTCCTGACTCGTGCCATGGCCACGCCCTGCCATGTCCTGCCATGTCCTGACTCATGCCATGTCCAAGCCCTGCCATTCCCTTTCATGTGCTGAGTCGTTCCATGGCCACGCCTTGCCATGTCCTGACACGTCCTGACTCATGCCATGGCCATGTCTTGACACGTCCGAACACGTCCTCACTGGTGCCATGGCCACGCCCTGCCATGACACGAGTGACGTCCCGACTCGTGCCATGGCCACGCCTTGCCATGTCCTGACACGTCCTGACACGTGCCATGGCCATGTCCTGATGCGTCCTGACACGTACCATGGCCATGTCCTGACGCGTCCAGCGACGTCTCCACACATGCCATGGCCACTCCCAGCCATGTCTTGCAACGTCATGAGTCATGCCATTATCACGCCCTGCCATGCCCTGACGCATCCTAACACGTGCTAGTGCCATGTCCTGGCATGTCCTGACACGTGCCATGGCCATGTCCTGACGCGTCCTTCGACGTCCCGACTCGTGCCATGTCCTGCGACGTCATGAGTCATGCCATGGCCACGCCCTGTTGTGTCCTGACACGTGCCACTGCCATGTCCAGACGCGTCCTGACACGTGCCATGGCCATGTCCTGACGCGTCCTGCGACGTCCTGACTCGTGCCATGGCAACGCCCTGCCATGTCCTACCTTGTCCTGCAATATCCTGACTCGTGCCAAGGCCACGCCCTGCCATGTCCTCCGATGTCCTGACTCGTGCCATGGCCACGCCCTGCCATGTCCTGCGATGTCCTGACTCGTGACATGGACACGCCCTGCCATGTCCTGACGCGTCCCAACACGTG
The DNA here is from genome assembly GCA_034376525.1 of Nicotiana benthamiana. Classification (NCBI taxonomy): domain Eukaryota; kingdom Viridiplantae; phylum Streptophyta; class Magnoliopsida; order Solanales; family Solanaceae; genus Nicotiana; species Nicotiana benthamiana. Next base: position 40,405 of record JAXGFW010000184.1, read on the forward strand.
TCATGGCCATGTCCTGACGCGTCCTGACACGTACCATGGCCATGTCCTGACGCGTCCTGACACGTACCATGGCCATGTCCTGACGCGTCATGCGACGTCCCGACTCGTGCCATGGCCACGCCCTGCCATGTCCTGCGACGTCATGAGTCATGCCATGGCCACGCCCTGCCATGTCCTGACGCATCCTGACACGTGGCACTACCATGTCCTGACGCGTCCTGACACGTGCCATGGCCATGTCCTGACGTGTCCTGACACGTCGTGACTCGTGCCATGTCCTGCGACGTCATGAGTCATGCCATGGCCACGCCCTGCCGCGTCCTGACACGTGCCACTGCCCTGTCCTGACGCGTCCTGACTCGTCCTCCGACGTCCTGACTCGTGCCATGTCCACGCCCAGCCACGTCCTGCCATGCTCTGCGATATCCTGACTCGTTCCATGGCCACACCCTGCCATGTCCTACGATGTCTTGACTCGTGCCATGTCCAAGCCCTACCATGCCCTTCCATGTGCTGACTCATGCCATGGCCACGCCCTACCATGTCCTGACACGTCCTGACTCGTGCCATGGCCATGTCTTGACGCGTCCTGACACGTCCAATCTAGTGCCATGGCCACGCCCTTCCATGGCACGAGTGACGTCCCTACTCGTGCCATGGCCACGCCCTTCCATGGCATGAGTGACGTCCCTACTCGTGCCATGGCCACGCCCTGCCATGTCCTGACGCGTCCTGACACATGCCATGGCCATGTCCTGACGCGTCCTGACACGTGCCATGGCCATGTCCTGGCGCGTCCTGACTCATGCCATGGCCACGCCCTGCAATGTCCTGCCATGTCCTGACTCATGCCATGTCCAAGCCCTGCCATGCTCTGCCATGTGCTGACTCGTGCCATGGCCACCACTGCCATATCCTGACACGTCCTGACACGTGCCATGGCCATGTCCTGACGCGTCCTGCGACGTCCTGACTCGTGCAATGGCCACGCCCTGCCATGTCCTGCCATGTTCTACGATGTCCTGACTCGTGCCATCGCCACGCCCTACCATTTCCTGCGAAGTCCTGACTCGTGCCATGGCCATGTCCTGATGCGTCCTGACACGTACCATGGCCATGTCCTGACGCGTCGTTCGACGTCCCGACTCGTGCCATGGCCAGGCCCTGCCATGTCTTGCGACGTCATGACTCATGCCATGATCACGCACTGCCATGCCCTGACGAATCCTGACACGTGCTAGTGCCATGTCCTGGCGCGTCCTGACGCGTCCTTCGACCACGTCCTGAGGCGTCCTTCGACGTCCCGACTCGTGCCATGTCCTGCGATGTCATGAGTCATGCCATGGCCACGCCCTGTTGTGTCCTCACACGTGCCACTGCCATGTCCAGACGCGTCCTGACACGTGCCATGGCCATGTCCTGACGCGTCCTGCGACGTCCTGACTCGTGCCATGGCAACGCCCTGCCATGTCCTACCTTATCCTGCAATATCCTGACTCGTGCCAAGGCCACGCCCTGCCATGTCCTCTGATGTCCTGACTCGTGCCATGGCCACGCCCTGCCATGTCCTGCGATGTCCTGACTCGTGACATGGACACGACCTGCCATGTCCTGACGCGTCCCAACACGTGTCATGGCCATGTCCTGACGCGTCCTGACACGTACCATGGCCATGTCCTGACGCGTGCTGACACGTACCAGGGCCATATCCTGACGCGTCATGCGACGTCCCGACTCGTGCCATGGCCACGCCCTGCCATGTCCTGACACGTGCCATGCACATGTCTTGACGCGTCACAACACGTCCTGACTCATGCCATAGCCACGCCATGCCATGTCTCGCGACGTCCCGACTCGTGCCATGGCTACGCCCTGCCATATAATGACGCGTCCCGACACGTTCCATGGCCATGTCGTGATGCGTCCTGACATGTACCGTGGCTATGTCCTGACGCGTCCTGCGATGTCCTGACTCGTGCCATGGCCACGCCCTGCCATGTCCTGACACGTCCTGACACGTGCCATGGCCATGTATTGACGCGTCACAACACGTCCTGACTCATGCCATAGCCACGCCATGCCATGTCTTGCGACGTCCCGACTCGTGCCATGGCTACGCCCTGCCATATAATGACGCGTCCTGACACGTTCCATGGCCATGTCGTGATGCGTCCTGACATGTACCGTGGCTATGTCCTGACGCGTCCTGCGACGTCCTGACTCGTGCCATGGCCACGCCCTGCCATGTCCTGCCATGTCCTGACTCGTGCCATGGCCACGCCTTGCCATGTCCTACGATGTCCTGACTCGTGCCATGGATACGCTTTGCCATGTCCTGTGACGTCCTGACTCGATCCATGGCAACGCCCCTCCATGTCCTGTGACGTCCCGAGTTGTGCCATGGCCACGCCTTGCCATGTCCTGACCCGTCCCGACACCTGCCATGGCCATATCCTGACGTGTCCTGACACGTACCATGGCCATGTCCTGACGCGTCCTACGACGTCCTGACTCGTGCCATGGCCACGCCGTGCCATGTCCTGACGCGTCCCGACACGTGCCATGGCCATGTCCTGACGCATCCTGACACGTACCATGGCCATGTCATGACGCGTCCTGCGACGTCCCGACTCGTGCCATGACCACGCCCTTCCATGTCCTGCAACGTCATGAGTCATGCCATGGCCACGCCATGCCATGTCCTGACACATCCTGACACGTGCCACTGCCATGTCCTGACGCATCCTGACACGTGCCATGGCCATGTCCTAACGAGTCCTGCGACGTCGTGACTCGTGCCATGGCCACGCCCTGCCATGTCTTGTGACGTCCCGACTCGTGCCATTACCACGCCCTGCCATGTCCTGACGCGTCCTAACACGTGCCATGGCCATGTCCTGACGCGTCCTAACACGTCGTGACTCGTGCCATGTCCTGCGACGTCATGAGTCATGCCATGGCCATGCCCTGCCGTGTCCTAACACGTGCCACTGCCATATCCTGACACGTCCTGACACGTGCCATGGCCATGTCCTGACGCGTCCTGCGACGTCCTGACTCGTGCAATGGCCACGCCCTGCCATGTCCTGCCATGTTCTACGATGTCCTGACTCGTGCCATGGCCACGCCCTAACATGTCCTGCGAAGTCCTGACTCGTGCCATGTCCAAGCCCTACCATGCCCTGCCATGTGCTGACTCATGCCATGGCCACGCCCTGCCATGTCCTGACACGTCCTGACTCGTGCCTTGGCCATGTCTTGACGCGTCCTGACACGTCCTGACTCGTACCATGGCCATGGCCTGCCGTGGCACGAGTGACGTCCCGACTCGTTCCATGGCCACGCCCTGCCATGTCCTGACGCGTCCTGACACGTGCCATGGCCATGTCCTGATGCGTCCTGACTCGTACTATTGCGATGTCCTGACGCGTCCTGCGACTTCTCGACTCGTGCCATGGCAACGCCCTGCCATGTCTTGCGACGTCATGAGTCATGCCGTGGCCACGCCCTGCCATGTCCTGACGCATCCTAACACGTGCCACTGCCATGTCCTGACGCGTCCTGACACATGCCATGGCCATGTCCTGACGCGTCCTTCGACGTCCCGACTCGTGCCATGTCCTGCGACGTCATGAGTCATGCCATGGCCACGCCCTGCTGTGTCCTGACACGTGCCACTGCCATGTCCTGATGCATCCTGACACGTGCCATGGCCATGTCCTGACGCGTCCTGCGACGTCCTGACTCGTGCCATGGCCACGCCCTGCCATGTCTTGTGACGTCCCGACTCGTGCCATAACCACGCCCTGCCATGTCCAGACGCGTCCTGACACGTGCCATGGCCATGTCGTGACGCGTCCTCACACGTACCATGGCCATATCCTGACGCGTCCTGTGATGTCCTGACTCGATCCATGGCCACGCCCCTCCATGTCCTGTGACGTCCCGAGTTGTGCCATGGCCACACCTTGCCATGTCCTGACCCGTTTCTGACACCTGCCATAGCTATATCCTGACGTGTCCTGACACGTACCATGGCCATGTCCTGACGCGTCCTACGATGTCCTGACTCGTGCCATGGCCACGCCGTGCCATGTCCTGACGCGTCCCGACACGTGCCATGGCCATGTCCTGACGCATCCTGACACGTACCATGGCCATGTCATGACGCGTCCTGCGACGTCCCGACTCGTGCCATGGCCACGCCCTTCCATGTCCTGCAACGTCATGAGTCATGCCATGGCCACGCCATGCCATGTCCTGACACCTCCTGGCACGTGCCACTACCATGTCCTGACGCATCCTGACACGTGCCATGGCCATGTCCTGACGCATCCTGACACGTACCATGGCCATGTCATGACGCGTCCTGCGACGTCCCGACTCGTGCCATGCCAACGCCCTTCCTTGTCCTGAAACGTCATGAGTCATGCCATGGCCACGCCATGCCATGTCCTGACACATCCTGACACGTGCCACTGCCATGTCCTGACGCATCCTGACACGTGCCATGGCCATGTCCTGACGCGTCCTGCGACGTCCTGACTCGTGCCATGGCCACGCCCTGCCATGTCCTGTGACGTCCCGACTCGTGCCATGGCCACGCCCTGCCATGTCCTGACGCGTCCTGACACGTGCCATGGCCATGTCCTGACGCGTCCTGACACGTCCTGACCATGTCCTGACGCGTCCCGACGTCCCTACTCGTGCCATGTCCTGCGACGTCATGAGTCATGCCATGGCCACGCCATGCCGTGTCCTAACACGTGCCACTGCCATGTCCTGACACGTCCTGACACGTGCCATGGCCATGTCCTGACGCGTCCTGCGACGTCCTGACTCGTGCCATGGCAACGCCCTGCCATGTCCTACCTTGTCCTGCAATATCCTGACTCGTGCCAAGACCACGCCCTGCCATGTCTTCCGATGTCCTGACTCGTTCCTTGGCCACGCCCTGCCGTGTCCTGCGATGTCCTGACTCGTGGCATGGACACGCCCTACCATGTCCTGACGCGTCCCAACACGTGTCATGGCCATGTCCTGACGCGTCCTGACACGTACCATGGCCATGTCCTGATGCGTGCTGACACGTACCATGGGCATGTGCTGACGCGTCATGCGACATCCCGACTCGTGCCGGGCCACGCCCTGCCATGTCCTGCGACATCTTGAGTCATGCCATGGCCACGCCTTGCCATGTCCTGACGCATCCTGACACGTGGCACTAATTGTCCTGACGCGTCCTGACACGTGCCATGGCCATGTCCTGACGTGTCCTGACACGTCGTGACTCGTGCCATGTCCTGCGACGTCATGAGTCATGCCATGGCCACGCCCTGCTGTGTCCTGACACGTGCCACTGCCTTGTCCTGACGCGTCCTGACACGTCCTCACTCGTGCCATGGCCACGCCCTGGCACGAGTGACGTCCTGACTCGTGCCATGGCCACGCCCTGCCATGTCCTGACACGTGCCATGGCCACGCCCTGCCATGTCCTGACACGTCTTGACTCGTGCCATGGCCACGCCCTGCCATGTCTTGTGACGTCCCGACTCGTGCCATGTCCACGCCCTGCCATGTCCTGACGCGTCCTGACACGTGCCCTGGCCATGTCCTGATGTCTCCTGACACGTACCATTGCCATGTCCTGACGCGTCCTGCGACGTCTCGACTCGTGCCATGGCCACGCCCTGCCATGTTTGCGACGTCATGAGTCATGCCATGATCACGCCCTGCCATGCCCTGACGCATCCTGACACGTGCTAGTGCCATGTCCTGGCGCGTCCTGACACGTGCCATGGCCATGTCCTGACGCGTCCTTCGACGTCCCGACTCGTGCCATGTCCTGCGACGTCATGAGTCATGCCATGGCCACGCCTTGTTGTGTCCTGACACGTGCCACTGCCATGTCCAGCGCGTCCTGACACGTGCCATGGCCATGTCCTGACGCGTCCTGCGACGTCCTGACTCAGGCCATGGCAACGCCCTGCCATGTCCTACCATGTCCTGCAATATCCTGACTCGTGCCATGGCCATGCCTTGCCATTTCCTGCGATGTCCTAACTCGTGACATGGCCATGCCTTGCCATTTCCTGCGATGTCCTAACTCGTGACATGGACACGTCCTGCCATGTCCTGACGCGTCCCGACACGTGTCATGGCCATGTCCTGATGCGTCCTGACACGTACCATGGCCATGTCCTGACGCGTCCTGACACGTACCATGGCCATGTCCTGACGCGTCATGCGACGTCTCGACTCGTGCCATGGCCACGCCCTGCCATGTCCTGCGACGTCATGAGTCATGCCATGGCCACGCCCTGCCATGTCCAGACGCATCCTGACACGTGGCACTACCATGTCCTGACGCGTCCCGACACGTGCCATGGCCATGTCCTGACGCGTCCTGACACGTCGTGACTCGTGCCATGTCCTGCGACGTCATGAGTCATGCCATGGCCACGCCCTGCCGTGTCCTAACACGTGCCACTGCCATGTCCTGACACGTCCTGACACGTGCCATGGCCATGTCCTGACGCGTCCTGCGACGTCCTAACTCGTGCAATGGCCACGCCCAGCCATGTCCTGCCTGGTTCTACGATGTCCTGACTCGATCCATGGCCACGCCCTACCATGTCCTGCGATGTCCTGACTCGTGCCATGTCAAAGCCCTACCATGCCCTGCCATGTGCTGACTCATGCCATGGCCACGCCCTACCATGTCCTGACACGTCCTGACTCGTGCCATGGCCATGTCTTGACGCGTCCTGACACGTCCTGACTAGTGCCATGGCCACGCCCTTCCATGGCACGAGTGACGTCCCGACTCGTGCCATGGCCACGCCCTGCCATGTCCTGACGCGTCCTGACACGTGCCCTGGCCATGTCCTGATGTGTCCTGACACGTACCATTGCCAAGTCCTGACGCGTCATGTGACGTCTCGACTCGTGCCATGGCCACGCCCAGCCATGTCTTGCGACTTCATGAGTCATGCCGCGGCCACGCCCTGCCATGTCCTGACGGATCCTAACACGTGCCACTGCCATGTCTTGACGCGTCCTGACACGTCCTGACTAGTGCCATGGCCACGCCCTTCCATGGCACGAGTGACGTCCCGACCCGTGCCATGTCCTGACGCGTCCTGGCACGTGCCCTGGCCATGTCCTGATGCGTCCTGACACGTGCCATGGCCATGTCCTGACGCGTCCTTCGACGTCCCGACTCATGCCATGTCCTACGACGTCATGACACGTGCCATGGCCATGACCTGACGCGTCCTACAACGTCCTAACTCGTGCCAAGGCCACGCCCTGCCATGTCCTGTCATGTCCTGCGATGTCCTGACTCATGCCATGGCCACGCCCTGCCATGTCCTGCCATGTCCTGACTCATGCCATGTCCAAGCCCTGCCATGCCCTGCCATGTGCTGAGTCGTTCCATGGCCACGCCCTGCCATGTCCTGACACGTCCTGACTCGTGCCATGGCCATGTCTTGACGCGTCCTGACACGTCCTCACTCATGCCATGGCCACGCCCTGCCATGGCACGAGTGACGTCCCGACTCGTGCCATGGCCACGCCCTGCCATGTCCTGACGCGTCCTGACATGTGCCATGGCCATGTCCTGATGCGTCCTGACACGTACCATGGCCATGTCCTGACGCGTCGTTCGACGTCCCGACTCGTGCCATGGCCACGCCCTGCCATGTCTTGCGACGTCATGACTCATGCCATGATCACGCACTGCCATGCCCTGACGAATCCTGACACGTGCTAGTGCCATGTCCTGGCGCGTCCTGACACGTGCCATGGCCACGTCATGACGCGTCCTTCGACGTCCCGACTCGTGCCATGTCCTGCGACGTCATGAGTCATGCCATGGCCACGCCCTGTTGTGTCCTCACACGTGCCACTGCCATGTCCAGACGCGTCCTGACACGTGCCATGGCCATGTCCTGACGCGTCCTGCGACGTCCTGACTCGTGCCATGGCAACGCCCTGCCATGTCCTACCTTATCCTGCAATATCCTGACTCGTGCCAAGGCCACGCCCTGCCATGTCCTCTGATGTCCTGACTCGTGCCATGGCCACGCCCTGCCATGTCCTGCGATGTCCTGACTCGTGACATGGACACGACCTTCCATGTCCTGATGCGTCCCAACACGTGTCATGGCCATGTCCGGACGCGTCCTGACACGTACCATGGCCATGTCCTGACGCGTGCTGACACTTACCAGGGCCATATCGTGACGCGTCATGCGACGTCACGACTCGTGCCATGGCCACGCCCTGCCATGTCCTGACACGTCCTGACACGTGCCATGGCTATGTCTTGACGCGTCACAACACGTCCTGACTCATGCCATTGCCACGCCATGCCATGTATCGCGACGTCCCGACTCGTGCCATGGCTACGCCCTGCCATATAATGACGCGTCCCGACACGTTCCATGGCCATGTCGTGATGCGTCCTGACATGTACCGTGGCTATGTCCTGACGCGTCCTGCGATGTCCTGACTCGTGCCATGGCCACGCCCTGCCATGTCCTGACACGTCCTGACACGTGCCATGGCCATGTCTTGACGCGTCACAACACGTCCTGACTCATGCCATAGCCACGCCATGCCATGTCTTGCGACGTCCCGACTCGTGCCATGGCTACGCCCTGCCATATAATGACGCGTCCTGACACGTTCCATGGCCATGTCGTGATGCGTCCTGACATGTACCGTGGCTATGTCCTGACGCGTCCTGCGACGTCCTGACTCGTGCCATGGCCACGCCCTGCCATGTCCTGACTCGTGCCATGGCCACGCCTTGCCATGTCCTGCGATGTCCTGACTCGTGCCATGGATACGCTTTGCCATGTCCTGTGACGTCCTGACTCGATCCATGGCAACGCCCCTCCATGTCCTGTGACGTCCCGAGTTGTGCCATGGCCACGCCTTGCCATGTCCTGACCCGTCCCGACACCTGCCATGGCCATATCCTGACGTGTCCTGACACGTACCATGGCCATGTCCTGACGCGTCCTACGACGTCCTGACTCGTGCCATGGCCACGCCGTGCCATGTCCTGACGCGTCCCGACACGTGCCATGGCCATGTCCTGACGCATCCTGACACGTACCATGGCCATGTCATGACGCGTCCTGCGACGTCCCGACTCGTGCCATGACCACGCCCTTCCATGTCCTGCAACGTCATGAGTCATGCCATGGCCACGCCATGCCATGTCCTGACACATCCTGACACGTGCCACTGCCATGTCCTGACGCATCCTGACACGTGCCATGGCCATGTCCTAACGAGTCCTGCGACGTCGTGACTCGTGCCATGGCCACGCCCTGCCATGTCTTGTGACGTCCCGACTCGTGCCATTACCACGCCCTGCCATGTCCTGACGCGTCCTAACACGTGCCATGGCCATGTCCTGACGCGTCCTAACACGTCGTGACTCGTGCCATGTCCTGCGACGTCATGAGTCATGCCATGGCCATGCCCTGCCGTGTCCTAACACGTGCCACTGCCATATCCTGACACGTCCTGACACGTGCCATGGCCATGTCCTGACGCGTCCTGCGACGTCCTGACTCGTGCAATGGCCACGCCCTGCCATGTCCTGCCATGTTCTATGATGTCCTGACTCGTGCCATGGCCACGCCCTACCATGTCCTGCGAAGTCCTGACTCGTGCCATGTCCAAGCCCTACCATGCCCTGCCATGTGCTGACTCATGCCATGGCAACGCCCTGCCACGTCCTGACACGTCCTGACTCGTGCCATGGCCATGTCTTGACGCGTCCTGACACGTCCTGACTCGTGCCATGGCCATGCCCTGCCGTGGCACGAGTGACGTCCCGACTCGTTCCATGGCCACGCCCTGCCATGTCCTGACGCGTCCTGACACGTGCCATGGCCATGTCCTGATGCGTCTTGACTCGTACCATTGCGATGTCCTGACGCGTCCTGCGACGTCTCGACTCGTGCCATGGCAACGCCCTGCCATGTCTTGCGACGTCATGAGTCATGCCGTGGCCACGCCCTGCCATGTCCTGACGCATCCTAACACGTGCCACTGCCATGTCCTGACGCGTCCTGACACATGCCATGGCCATGTCCTGACGCGTCCTTCGACGTCCCGACTCGTGCCATGTCCTGCGACGTCATGAGTCATGCCATGGCCACGCCCTGCTGTGTCCTGACACGTGCCACTGCCATGTCCTGATGCATCCTGACACGTGCCATGGCCATGTCCTGACGCGTCCTGCGACGTCCTGACTCGTGCCATGGCCACGCCCTGCCATGTCTTGTGACGTCCCGACTCGTGCCATGGCCACGCCCTGCCATGTCCAGACGCGTCCTGACACGTGCCATGGCCATGTCGTGACGCGTCCTGACACGTACCATGGCCATATCCTGACGCGTCCTGTGATGTCCTGACTCGATCCATGGCCACGCCCCTCCATGTCCTGTGACGTCCCGAGTTGTGCCATGGCCACGCCTTGCCATGTCCTGACCCGTTTCTGACACCTGCCATGGCTATATCCTGACGTGTCCTGACACGTACCATGGCCATGTCCTGACGCGTCCTACGACGTCCTGACTCGTGCCATGGCCACGCCGTGCCATGTCCTGACGCGTCCCGACACGTGCCATGGCCATGTCCTGACGCATCCTGACACGTACCATGGCCATGTCATGACGCGTCCTGCGACGTCCCGACTCGTGCCATGGCCACGCCCTTCCATGTCCTGCAACGTCATGAGTCATGCCATGGCCACGCCATGCCATGTCCTGACACATCCTGACACGTGCCACTGCCATGTCCTGACGCATCCTGACACGTGCCATGGCCATGTCCTGACGCGTCCTGACACGTGCCATGGCCATGTCCTGACGCGTCCTGCGACGTCCTGACTCGTGCCATGGCCACGCCCTTCCATGTCCTGCAACGTCATGAGTCATGCCATGGCCACGCCATGCCATGTCCTGACACATCCTGACACGTGCCACTGCCATGTCCTGACGCATCCTGACACGTGCCATGGCCATGTCCTGACGCATCCGGCGACGGCCTGACTCGTGCCATGGCCACGCCTTGCCATGTCATGTGACGTCTCGACTCGTGTCATGGCCACGCCCTGCCATGTCATGACGCGTCCTAACACATGCCATGGCCATGTCCTGACGCGTCCTGACACGTCGTTACTCGTGCCATATCCTGCGACGTCAAGAGTCATGCCATGGCCACGCCCTGCCGTGTCCTAACACGTGCCAGTGCCATATCCTGACACGTCCTGACACGTGCCATGGCCATGTCCTGACGCGTCCTGCGACGTCTTGACTCATACCATGGCCACGCCCTGCCATGTCCTGCAATGTCCTGACTCGTGCCACGGCCACGCCCTGCCATGTCCTGCAATGTCCTGACTCGTGCCATGGCCACGCCCTGCCATGTCCTGCGATGTCCTGACTCGTGCCATGGCCACGCCCTATCATGTCCTGACACGTCCTGACTCGTGCCATGGCCACGCCCTGCCATGTCCTGACGCGTCCTGACACGTGCCCTGGCCATGTCTTTATGTGTCCTGACACGTACCATGGCCATGTCCTGACGCGTCCTGCGACGTCCCGACTCGTGCCATGGCCACGCCCTGCCATGTCCTGCGACGTCATGAGTCATGCCATGGCCACGCCCTGCCATGTCCTGACGCATCCTGACACGTGCCACTGCCATGTCCTGACGCGTCCTGACACGTGCCATGGCCATGTCCTGATGCGTCCTGACACGTCGGGACTCGTGCCATGTCCTATGACGTCATGATTCATGCCATGGCCACGCCCTGCCGTGTCCCGACACGTGCCACTGCCATGTCCTGACGCATCCTGACACGTGCCATGGCCATGTCTTGTCGCGTCTTGCGACGTCCTGACTCGTGCCATGGCCACGCTCTGCCATGTCTTGCCATGTCCTGCGATGTCTTGACTCGTGCCATGGCCACGCCCTGCCATGTCCTGACTCATGCCATGTCTTGACGCGTCCTGACACGTCCTCACTCGTGCCATGGCCACGCCCTGCCATGGCACGAATGACGTCCCGACTCGTGCCATGGCCACACCCTGCCATGTTCTCACGCGTCCTGACACGTGCCATAGCCATGTCCTGATGCGTCCTGACACGTACCATGGCCATGTCCTGACGCGTCCTGCGACGTCTCGACTCGTGCCATGGCCACGCCCTGCCATGTCTTGCGACGTCATGAGTCATGCCATGATCACGCCCTGCCATGCCCTGACGCATCCTGACACGTGCTAGTGCCATGTCCTGGCGCGTCCTGACACGTGCCATGGCCATGTCCTGACGCGTCCTTCGACGTCCCGACTCGTGCCATGTCCTGCGACGTCATGAGTCATGCCATGGCCACGCCCTGTTGTGTCCTGACACGTGCCACTGCCATGTCCAGACGCGTCCTGACACGTGCCATGGCCATGTCCTGACGCGTCCTGCGACGTCCTGACTCGTGCCATGGCAACGCCCTGCCATGTCCTACCTTGTCCTGCAATATCCTGACTACTGCC
>JAXGFW010000185.1:0-52425 GCA_034376525.1 Nicotiana benthamiana
TTTTTTTAGAAAGATACTTCGGGAAAGGCTAATCAAATGGTTAAGGAAGGGTTTCAGCCTAGTGGAGATAACCTTGGTGATTATCTTATGCACAGTATTACAAAGACCTATAGGTCTAAAAAAATGTAAATTATTTGCATTAGAAATTTTTGGAATTAGGCAAAGCAACGTATCATTAATATTGCCAGGGATAATTCGAGTCTTAAAAGCTTCTTGGCATAGACTGGTAACAGAATTTCCCATAATATTTCAATTATTTTGAAAGAAAAATGGGTGAAGACAATCAGGCCTGGGTGCCTTATATGGTTTAAATGAGAAGCAGACTTTAGTAATTTCAACATAGGTAACGGGGTCATCAAGGGAGGATAAATCCAAGATAATGAAACACTTAGGGCCTTTTTCATAAGACTCCAATTGCTACTAGTGTGGGAAGTTGTAAAAGCTTTTCAAAATAGTCTTTTGTGTGATTTATAATATCCTTAGGATCATCAATCTACATCCCTAGATCATTTTTGAAGAAATTAATCTTATTAATTCTTTTCCTATTAGTAGCTACAATATGAAAAAATTTTGTGTTTGCGTCAAATTCGTTTAATCAATGTACTCTAGCACGTAACTTCCAGTACTTTTCTTCAATCCGAAGGATGTAATTATATTCTTGAATTAACGAGTGTTCTAATGATTGAAGAAATTTACTATGGTAATAGGAAGGGGAGTTTTGGATACCTTTGAGTCTTTACAAGGATGATTCTCTTATTTTTAAAAAGATCCCCAAAGGTAATATTTTTCCAGCTAATAACAGCCTCTTTAAAAATAGACACAGCATTATTATAAGTATTGTTACACCACGAGTCATTAACTAAAGTCTTAAAGTGAGGATGTTTGCACCAGTATGGTTCTAGGCGGAATGGTTTATCAAGTAAGTGACACTTTTTAGAGATAAGGTTGATTAGAAGCGGGTTATGATCAGAGTGTGTCTTACGTAGGTGAGTAATAGAAGCGTTTGGAAAGCATTGTATCCATTCATTGTTTCCAAAATTTTTATCCAAACGTTCCAAGATTAGGTCATTGTTACTAAACCTACGATTAGACCAAGTATATTTGCATCCTTTATAGCCTAAATCTTGTAATTTGCAGTAATTCAAGTTACCCCATAGATTAAAAGCATGTCTACGATTAAGAAGTCTCCCACCAATTTTATCATTAGCATTAAACATATCATTAAAATCCCCTCCTACTAGCCATGTATCTTTATAAGAGTCAACAATATTTTTCATATCATGCCACATTATATCCATATAAACAATATCAGTTCTAGCATATAAAGATGAAAAAGGCCATTTTAGGTTATTAGGACGCACCTCAATTGTAGCATGAATTTTGTGGTCTCTACGTACAACATTGTGGACAGTCAACTTGGTATGGTCCCATAGGAGCACCATGCCACCAGCTTGTCAATCTGCTGGTACCTCAATGAGTTCAGAAAAACCAAACTCTTGCAAGAGAGGTGCATGATATTGCATTCTGGTTTCAAGTAGTGTTACCATGCATGGTCTGTGGGTATCAATGAGATCCCTGAAGTTTCTTCTAAAATCCTCATTATTTCCTCCCCTAATGTTCCATATTATAAAGTTTGTAGCATTAAACATGTTAATATTAGGGGTTGGGCTGTGAGCATTCTCCAGTATTTCCATGCTAGAGTTCAATGTACCCTCAGAATTGGGACAAGGATCATTGCTCTGTTCCCCATTGTTGGATTATGGGGTGGGCGAATGTCCATTGAACACTTTACCAGATTCTATGGGCACGATAGGATATGCCTTTTCTCTTGATTTTCTATAAATAGAAATAACTTTACCTCGCTTAGGTTTCCCAACTCCACCACTAATTCCCCTATCAAATCTATTGGTTAAATCAGTTCCTCTTCCATGTGGTTTTCTACGTTTGGAGCTACTGGGGGATTGAGGATGATATTCTCCATCGGGAATTCCATGTTGAAGTTCTGTGGTTGTGGGTGTGGGTGATGTTGAGGAACATCCCACTGCATTAGGATAGGATTCACAACTGTTAGGGCTTCCGGGGGAAAGAAAGGTAGATTATAGGCCTAGATTCTGGGGAAGAATTGGAACGGGATAGAAGTGAGGAGGAAGGTTCCATTGAGCTCTCATTTCTTAGACTAGGTTCGAATTAAAGGCTGGGGCTAGAGGTTGCAAAATGTTGTTCACCCAAACATGGTTCATGTAGTTGTTCTTGGCTAAGTGAAGGCCCTCTGACACTAGTTGTGCCAATTATCATGGATTTTGGATTAATATCACACTTTCTTGCCCGTTGATGGTAGCATTGAACATCGGACCCCTCCCCATTAGACCTATCTCTATCCAGGATAATGGGTGATGATCTTGAGGTAATGGTGGTTGGACATAGATTACTGCGTTGTTTGGGTTGTGATGTTGTAGTGGTGAAAGATTTTCCATATTCAGTCGCCTTTGTGAAGGAGTTGTATAAGTCTGTACCTCATTCGATTGTTCAACGGAAGCCTTGGCATGACTGGGGTCTTTGTCTATACTTAAACTGGGAGAGGTTTGAGAGTAGGTTATAATTGCATCAACATGCATGCAATCCAGATGGGCTAGCATATGGATATTAGAAGAAGATTGTGGATTTTGCGTGGGATTTTTCCGCCACTTGTCGTGTAGTTATGTCCATGTGTTCATTTGTGTGTGTTTCACTGGACAAGTGTGGGGCAGGCGGAATGCAATTTTTGTTTTTAGTGGTGGATTCATTAGTGGTAAAAAAATATTATAATTGTTATTGTATTAGGTAGATGACATGGCCTAGTATTATTAGCAGATAAGTTGGTCACTAAAGTATTGATATTAGTAGGGGTTAGTTATATTAGCACATTTAGAATGCTCTATCTTACACGTGGACTGGTGCATGTCAAAGTTATTGGGTAATAGAGTACTAATTCCAGTTGGATTAGCATCCAAAACCATGTGCTCGTTGCACAATTTTGAAAAGTTGTTTTCCAAATGAAAAACATCTTTGTTCTCATTTGTAATGGCTTTACTGGAATTAGTCCTTAGGATGTGGCCTTTGCTATCCTTGTGAAGAGACGAGTTATTAGAAAATTTGTTAACAAATTTAAACTTTTGGGTGTTACGTACTTACCAGTAGAGGCATTGAATAACTTAACATTAATACCTACCTCCGTGGAAGTGTTCATTCCTGCATTTTGAATTTTCTTAACTAACCTTCTTGTCTTCTGAAAGGAAACAGTATGCCAGTCATCCTCATTTCTTGTTTTAGTGAAGTTTTGAGTGTCTTGCAATTGGTCAGAGCTATCTTCAGGTTTCTCCGTCTAGTGTAGTGATTTTACCACCATCGAACATTGGCCAATTGTGTGGCCTAATGAACCACAGTTCGTGCATAGTATTTTATCTCCTTCATACTCAATAACTTGTTTATGGTCCTCTATGAGTAAAAATTTTGCAATAGGTTTATTTAATGGCAACTTAACACAAAGCCTAACGTATCCTCCCCTCAAAATGGAAGAAGTGCATGCGTCCACTCTTGAAGATGTTTAGATTAGGCAGTCTGACCCATACAACAGTGCATATTTGTTTAGCATTGGTTGCCACAAAGTTTGGTTTCCATTTTTGACAGGATAAGAAGAAACCAAAGATAAACCATGGCCCACTTTGTAGGACATGATTCATGCTTTCAAGTTTTTGAAATTTTGCAATATAGTAGTTTGTCCCTAGATCGATTAGAGGAAAGTTTTCGTTTACTTTCCACAGTTCTTGGACCTTTTTTTAAGTGTTTGATGGAGAACCGTTTGACTTGTAATTTGATGATTATGGAATATCTCCAACGCATATACATGCGTTCTTTGTCCTCATGAGAGAGGGTGATTCTTTCTTTTCCAGACATGGTATCTTCTGAATCCTTTATGGACGAACCAATATCATCACCATGGGGAAGGGGAAAAGTTAATTCAAAAGTGATATCCGCCTCTTCAGTTTCTTTAATGAGTTGGTCTTTAAAGGAATTTATCTGATTTCCAGAAATCTTGGAAGTATCATTGGTATTTAAGTCAGGTGGTTTGGGGGGAATGAGTGTCATCTCTGAATCTGTGTCCATTTAGGGTAGTAGTGATGGTTGAGTTGTTAGAGGAGATCTTAAGTTTAGAGAGAAGGGAGAGCTTCTTTCTCTACTTTGGCATGGTCTTGCCCTTCATTCCTGAACAGTTGATGTAGGATGGTTGCTTCAATAACATCAAATGATAATGAAGAATATATAAATGAAAGGAGTCATCATTCTTCACCAAGATCAACCTTCGTATATTTGATACAGATGATTAGTGAGATTCTAAGCTCTTTTCTCCTTTTTAAGCGAGGAGCCTCAGATCTGGGAACATATTCACCTTTAGAGATATGTACTTGTGCTCCCATCAGCCTCCTTTATGTAACAAACACTCTTTCATGATATTTATACCAAATACTTTCTTTACCCAATTGTCCTTAACCAGAGTATCTAAGTTCTTGAAATATCACGTAGAATATTCCTCTTGAATGTCTAAGTGTTGAACTAGCCGTTTAAGCTGAATCGAGTGCTCGACTTTGACCACGACCTAATCACTCGCCGATATAATGCTTCCTATATGTGACCTCGGCTTGGTTGACTCTTAGTCGTTCTTCCTTAAATAGAATTCTTTTGTTCAGATTTTGACCTATACAGTCACACACCTTTATCCTTTACCCATTCCATTTTATGTAGTAGTGTTCGAAGTAGGAGGATCAAATTATTATTCTGAGCGGATTTGAAAATAAAATCTTTAAAAAATTACATATTTAAAAACTACATAAAAAGTACTTTATGTTAAAATTTCTTAGTAATTTAAAATATATATATATAAATTGTGGTTAGAGAAATAATAGTAGTGCATCATGAAACATATGAGTTGTTTTTACTGTCTAAAGTTTTACGAATACTAGATGGAGTAATTAGTTTTCCTTCCCATTGTATAGGTGAAAGATGTACTAATATTTTGGAAATTCAAAAAGGTTAAATGAAAATAACATAAGTTGAAATCAACAATATCCTCTTCCCTACCTAATATATGCTATTAGAAGACAAGTGAAAATTCATGTTCATTATCACTTCATTTTTTTATTTTGTTTAATCCGTGAAATTGTTGGCGCTTTTAACATGCCAAAAAATAAAGAATTGAGTTTAAGTTATATGTGCAAAATGCGCATAAACTATTAACGCCATCAGGTTAAGTTGGCCTACTACAACATGTAGCTTCTCATTGACAATCATAATAAGTAACTTGAAAAATAGAAAAACATCCTACTCTAGCCAATTGAAATTGCACGAATCTGTAATATTTCTTTACATTATTAGTGTATATAATATAAATCTCGAAGGGATTTTATACGTTTGCTTAACATACAGCAGTTTCACATTGCATCACCCGAAGAATAGGAGTAGTACTCAAGGCCTCAGCAGTCATTACATTTTCAAGACTTTCTAAATCTTATACTAAATAATCACTGGGAAATACATGTAGACATTTAAGGAAAAAATTGATGTACGTGTAAATATTAACTTGTCTGTCTTATAATTTTTCGACAGGTAAACCTGCAACCGGTTTCAAATCTAATGCCAAAGAGCGAAGTTCGTCAACTTCGTCTTGAGTGAGTCTCCAACCCAATGCACCAGCAAATTCTTTAGCTTGATCTGCATTTTTGGCTCCTGGGATAGGAACAACATTCTCCTGTGCAATCAACCAATTCAGGACTACCTGTGGAAGGTAACAAGACAAGAGCAAATGAGTGCAAAAGCATTTTCCATTTTCTCTCTATTTTACATGGTAACAGAGCCAGGTCGGTTCCCGTTTGGACCCCTATGATATATTGTCCACGCTCCAATTGGTGCTCTCGGCATGCGAGGGGGTGCTAAAAGAGGGTTAAAGTCCCACATTGGTTAGTGAATGAGCTGGTGGTCTCTTTATATGGACTTGGAGAGTCCTTCCCTACGAGCTAACTTTTGGGATTGAGTTAATCCCAAGTGCCATATCTTTACACAATCAAAATCATTATTTCCCTTCGCCTTTAATCCTTTAGACTTTCCAAGAATTGCCCAAGTAATGACTATCATATTCCTAAAGTCATCCAAGAACCATCTAAAATACGAGTTTAAGGTCTATTCACCGATGACATATAAAATATTTACACGATGAGGTCACTTAGTAAGCGATACCACAAGTTAAAATTCACTGAAGTGTAAAAACATTTGTACACCATTAGTATATTTAACTTAAATCCCTAAAATATGCTGAATGTTGACTCAAAGGTGAACTTGGAATTTCCTCATGATTTTATAAATCTTGACTCAACGGACCGTCGAAGAAGTAAAAAAATCTCGTTTTGATTAAGGATCACACACTAAGCTAGTAGACTTCCTTTTTTGATAACTGAGAAATTCTTGAGGACTAAATAGCGGACGGTTCGAACTTGATAGATAGTGGAACAGTTTCTATCCTTCTCCACTTAAATACTCCCTTTTGTCCATAGTAAGGTTCGAACTCATGACATGTGCCTAGCTAGCAGCGTTCATTTGACGGTCCATTATATTGTCACTTAGTACATCTTTTCCAGCTAAAAGATATGATATTTGCGATGAAGGTGGTGTAATTTACAGCTTCTACTACGACTAGCGTAACAGCATCCCAAACAAAGCTACACCTGAAGAAATTAAGCTTAGCTAAATCGTGAAATTTTCTAGAAATAGGGAAGACATACCTGTGTTGGAGTCTTACTGTAGCTTTCTCCTAACTCCTTTATTCTATTTATGAGTGGCTGCAACTGCAGTGCACAAAAGTTCTTGAAACGTAAGAAGTCCAAGTTCTTAATAATTTGTAGTCATACTCTATAAAGACCTTACTTTGTTTAGAAATTCAGGAGTATAAATCTGTCCTCGAGGGCCAGTGGGTGGATTTTCTGGAGTATATTTCCCAGTCAAAGTCCCTGCATGAGATTAAAAATGTAAATCTGACCCAAATATTTCCACGCAGATTTGACAAAGATTTTCTTTACTTCTAGCTTGAAACAGTGGGTAAAGTTTACAAATGATCATATAACTATGATTTTTTCCATCAAAATTATATAACTATGTTTTCTAACACAAAAATCATAACGCTTTCACCTACTCACACAAAAGTCACAATTGCCGGAAAAGCTACCTAAATATCAGGGTGCAATGGTAAGTTCTTTTAAGCAAATAGCATAATGTACTGGTAAATAGTATTTCCCCTCCTAAGACAGCAAAAGAGAGCAAATAAGGGATAAACTATTGCTTTTATCAGTAGTTTCGGCAAAGACTTGGGTATGCAACTTGGAGAGACATAATTTTCTTTGTAATTTATTTACTGACAGTATAGACACAATCCAGTGCTCCAGTTAGCCTTAGTGAAACATGGTATGTAGATTCAACGGCAGCAGTGTAACCACAGCTTAGTGTTACTTCTAGCAAGTGAAGCAAAACCCCATTTTACACAAATAGTATGCTTCAGCAGGTATTCTATGACTATGAATTATGATATATGATCGCTTGGAAAGAACTATTAACTATGTCCGTTAAACTTTGGTGCAACAGCAATGATTAGCACAGAAGACGGTTGTTATAGAGAGGAATCTTCAGTAAGTTACACTAGTATGGAATTAGTAAACACTATCTATACTGGTGTGACAAAGGTGCAGGAAACCAGCTTACAAATTTGTGTACATAAACAGCTTAAAGGCTCTTCCACTACTGCATTTATTTTTAAAACTGCTATTACTGTACTTTTCTTGAGTCGAGGGTCTATCGGAGACAGCCTTTCTACCTTTGCAAGGAAGAGATAAGGTTGCGTACATACTATCCTCTCCCACTTGTGGGATTACACTGAGTCTGTTGTTGTTGTGGTAAACAGCCAGCTTAAGGCCTCAGTAACTATTTGTTTCATGTCTGGTTCAATGAGGTCATTAATCAGGCCCATTGTACGTTCTTCACAAGAAAACAGTTGCATACCCATAATTAATTGAACTTATCGCAAAAGAGAAAATAGATCAGGTTTTACCTTGAGCAATGGGTGAATATGCGATCAACGTGACTCCTAGTTCATCACAGGCAGCCTTTACACCATTTTCCTCTGGAAACCTATATATAAGGCTATAATTGACTTGATTTGAAGCTAGTGGAATACCTCTCCTCCTCAGCTGCTCGTATGCAGCGTGTAGACGCTTTTCTGAAACAAGAACTACTTCAACCGGCCAAATATCCGTAATGCTACTGAGTTGAGAGTGAACTAAAAAAGTCATCAATAACTGTCACAATACTTGAGTGACTAGAAATAATAGGTTTACCACTATAGTTAGATACTCCCACAGCTTTTACAAGGCCCTGCTCCACTGCATCTCCTAAACCATCAATATAACCTGGAAAAGGATTTTCTCATAGACTAATCTTTTTCTATTTTATATGTTAAAGAAAAGTAGCTGATTTGATGAATGGAACAAGGTAATCATTCAAGACAAACCTTCATTTCCCCATATTCCTGGCCTGAAAATTAGACCAAAAAAAGCTTTTGTCAACCATTGACTGTTTAATAGAATTAAAAAAATTAACCAAAAGGAGAGGTCTCAAGAAGCCTACCAGTGAAGTTGATAAAGATCAACCGAAGAAAGTTCGAGACGTGCAAGAGAATCCTTGAGGGCGGCTAGGACACTTTGACGGCCTAGCCTCCACGGCAATGCAGCAAATTTAGTCGCAACAGCAACCTCGACTTCTGGATTACTTTCTTTTCTTTCCTTGATGAATCTAATATAACAGCAAAAACTTTAACTGTTAAAACAACAAACATGAAGAACATGCAAATTGATATCCTTTTGGCCACAAGTGAAAATAATGAACATTTAGGAGAAGTTAGAGCTCACCTTCCTAGCAGTGTTTCAGAATTTATCGCACCTAATGAGAACTGCAAGTAGAGGAAATAGTGATTTTCTCGTGATTGTACAACTTTTCTGTACAGTTTAGCAGACTAAGAGAATTGACAAATAAAAACCATTACTCACCCTTGAAACATAGACCTCAGCAGTATCGATAAATGTTATTCCACTATCAACGCTGGCGTCAAAAGCAGTCTTTGCAGCCTTCAGCTTCCTATCTGTGATCAGTGCAGTACAAGAAAAGAAACATGTTGGTTTTGACAATGTGGAAGCTGAACAAGCTGAAGGATATTGCCAATTTATCCTAAGATTTTCAACAGTAACGAAAAGGAAAATGTTATTCCCTGTTTGGTTCTGCAGTATTTCCAGTTTTCCATTTTCTTCTACTAAGAAACTGCAAAAACCTTGGCTAATTTTCTTTTCTGTTTCAAGGAAAACATACAGAGGTGGACAACATTGCGAAGCTCCAAAGTAATTTAAGGTTTTCTCATGTTAAGAGAACGAGGCAAGTACTGCACGAATAATTTACTCGCAACTGATAGTAGCAATATATTTTCAGAAAGGAAATGTGAGTAGGAACGCCTTGGTCCATAAGAGATGACAGTTCTATTTTTTCTGCTTTGCAGAATACTCTCAATCTCCTTAGTGTATGACAATTGTGCGGTGGTGAATGTCGCACAATATAGGATAAAGCCTCAATCTAATTGTAGCACTCCGGAAAAATTTCGAAGTGCCTAAGCACTATTAAGAAAGTTGATGTGTGCTAATTACATCATTTAGTGTGTTGATGAGGATTATTAATATAAAAAAGTACAAAAGTACAACCCAGTATAATCCCACTTAGTGGGGTCTGGGGAGGATAGTATGTACGCAGACCTTACCCCTACCCTGGGGTAGAGAGGCTGTTTCCAAATAGACCCCCGGCATCCTTCCCTCCAAGAACTTCCCACCTTTGCTCTTGGGGAGACTCGAACTCACAACCTCTTGGTTGGAAGTGGGGGTTGCTTACCATCAGAGCAAGCCCCTCTTGTCAGACCCCACTAAGTGGTGTATTTGAAGTGATATAGGGCCTAAGGGAGAGCCCTTGGGACAAGTCAAGTTAGAAATTTCATGATAGACTAAGATCCAAATGAGTAGCGCAAGACCTAAATTTTGACGAGAATATCTAGATATATATAAGTGTTTATGTGGTGGAAAAACTATCAAATGAAAGATCTTCGAGTCTAGTTTCTAACGCTTCAAATCGTTCGTTATTTGAACATTCCTACAAGAAACTATCATCAAATTACCAAAGGCTGTCAGTGGAGTACTATCACATGGTCCGGGTCGTCATTCGAGCTTGGAGGAGGAGTGAACTGGGGACGCGAAACGTCCGGGGAAGCGTTCGAAACCCCAGAAATTTGGGCCTATAACTACAAAGTCAGAGACAGGGAGTATTTTGAGCTTTTGGGGTTAAGGTTCTTGAGGTCAAGAGGCGATTTTAAGCTCAAATCAAGTCTAACCAACTAGGGTAAGTAGTTAATTATACTTTGGGTTGATTCTTACTCGATATACATGAGTTCTAATATCATTCTTGAATTCAAATACTAAATTTCATCATCAAATCCTCAAGAATGCTAAAATCAATGAAGTTGTGATTTCTCAAGATTGATCTACTAGAGGTAATTCTAATGCTTCAAACTCGTTTATTATGAGTAGTTAGAAGTATTTGAAGCATTTGTTACGGGTTTTAATGATTGACAGATTGAATTATAAAACTCTAGTTCATAGGATGAATAGTACTTTTGAGAAAATGAGAGAGAAGATGAATTGTAATCTTGGCGATGAAATTGATGAATTCAATGAACCTTTAGAATTATTTGTTAGCAAAAGTTGGAAGTGATCAACTAAGTAATCACCTGAATTGTATATTTTGCAAGTGCTGATTATGGAAGATGATGAATAATAACTATGTGGTATTGGATAATTGATGTAGTATTTTTCAAGTATTCATTAATGACTTCGAATGAGTATTAAAATATAATAAAGAAATTGAATGGGCTAGCATGTGAAGCTATTCGGTGATTTGAGTTGTTTGAGGCTCGTGGTCGACTTATGAGCTATAAATGAATATTGGTCAATATTTTAGGTCTTATTTTGATGTAATTAGGATATCTAATTGTAAAAATCGACTTGTTGGTGATTTTTTTTTTGAGCATTTTAATCAACATTGGAACGATGGAAGATGATTGAAAGATTGTGAATGTTAATAAAGTGAAAGCGAGGTAATGTGACTAAAACTTCCTCTTCTTGAGGGATGTTCTCTAAAAGCATGTTTCGAGTTAATACTTAAGTTATTTTCAAATGTGCTTTCGTGCTTATGGAGACAAACAAGTACGGATATCTTCATGTACTAAAATATTATGTTGCATATGTATATGTAGTGTAATGTCGTTTTATTAAAATTTATTTTAAATCTTGTTGGCAAAATGCCACTTAAGGTAAATGTTAAAAGTTTTTGTCAAAACTTACATACTAATAAGAGTATATATATTTGAGTGCTAAATATAAGTTTTCATGGAAAATATTTCTGTTGAAAATTGATGAATATAATAGCATTTGTGGTATCTTTTAAAAATTGATGTTAAATTGCTAAAGGCTTTAACATGTAAAAGATAGTTTATTTAAATTTTGTTCAAATGGTTTAGATTTTCTATTAATGCTATAATTTGATTAAAAATAGATCATTTGAGGCTACTATGCTATGAATCTATTTTTGAAATATCAAATGTGTTCGGAGTTACTTGTGTTTACCGAGATTAACTTCGGATGTATTATGTTCGTCGTCAGAAAACTACATGTGTCGATGTAGGCGTAGATGGACACTTTGTGGTATAGACTACGATAGAGTGCTCTCCCTTGAGAGGTTACTATTTTGTGCTATTATTAGCATGCCTGAGTCAATTCGTACAGCACTAAGATGAGACAATTTGAGTAAGTAGGGTATATGATACTTGCCGCTAGGTACATAACCTAGTTGACCTTCTTGTGTTGGTGAAGGTATAGTACTCCGGTGAAAGGTAAGGATGATTGTCATATGTTTAAGCCTAAGGAGTCGAAAGTGATTTTAATGACTTAAAGCAAATGGAATGATTTTGTATGGTTTTATTGAAAATCCTGGATTGACATAAACGTTATAACACTTTATACGGAAAAGGGCCAAAACTGCCCCTAAGTAACCTATTCGTTTAAGTTTAAAAGTACCTTTCGTCCACCTATTTTATAAAATTGCCCTCACCGTTAAAAATCTGGCCCATATATACCCTCATTTCTGACGACCCTATAATGAGTAAGAATTTATTTTATTACTTATTATGTGTCAATTTCCTATTGATTTAAATTAAAATTTCACCTCATATTTACTTATTAGCCCACTCCAAGATCCAAAATATTCATACCCGACCCGTGATCCGCCTTTTAAAATGCTCTAAATTCACGTATCAGCTTCACCTCTTCCATCTATGCCCTCCCGTCACTCTGCATGTTCTATAATTATCCTCCTCCATGGCAAAATACGATAACTCACCATTGTTGACAGATGACCACCATTGACTCTTCAAGATCTTCACCCTTCAACACCCATTGATCTTCCTATCATTCTCAGAGTTTTCAACCTTAATTTAATTTTTAAATTAATTTTTATTTGCTAAATTAATCTTTGGGAGAACTTGGTACTTTTGAAATTAAATTATTGGTTCATTATAAGATTTTATGATTTAATAAGTTATCTTTCTGCAATAATTATATTTTTTGTGCCACCATCTAGCTTGTTAGAATTAAATAAAATCATGTGAATTAGCTTCGGAATTTGTCAAGGGTAATTTGGTTGGAAAATGTTGGCGGTGATTAAGTTGGGAAAGACGAACATGAAAAGGGATAGGATACCAAATAATAAATTAATTAATTAAAAGAAAAATATAAAATTTTGACAAATGAAACCTAAATAACAATTGGATCATGAGTCGAGTATGAAAATGGATGTTTGAGGGGGCTAAAAAGTGTTTAGCCGGTTGGAATGACTAGGATGGATAGTGAGTGAGTTATTTATGGATCAGATTTGGGGTAGAGTGAGATTTTTAATTTTGACCAATAAGCAATTGCCATGTCATATATAGTAAAGTAATTTTTTATTCGGCAAATTAAAGGCTCGACAGATATAAGGGCATGAATGGGCCATATTTTTAACAATGAGAGCAATTTTTACAAAATAGATGGACAGAGGGTATTTTTAAACTTAAGCCAATAGGTTAGTGGCAGTTTTGACCCTTTTTCGAAGTTTATATTGTGGGTTATATTTTACTTGTCTTTTATTTAAAATGAGAAGGACCATGAATTGATAAAATTTATTATCATTTTATATCAAATATGGGTGCATTATTTTCATAAAGTTTGTCCCAAGAACTTAAGTTAGCGATAGTCTATGACACTTATTGAGTATCATTATGGTGTACTCGGCCCTTAGGGGGACTCTCGAGGACTCCGCTTACTTTACATGATTCAGAATGATGTGTGATTCGTGGCATGTGGTCAGCGCTATGATGACTCTCTTCCTGAAGTATATGGTGATGCACCACTCCTATTTCATGGTAGCTATCATGTTGTTTTCTTAATTTATGCTAGTCGGGTATTAGCCAAAGTGTGTGATTCTATTTTTGGTATAGAGGCTCCATAGATAGTTGTGAAAGATTGTAATAAAGGGGTTGTACACGACATACATAAAAATTTATTTATAGAGGCTCATTGTTATTATCATGAAAGGCGTTATGTGTGATTTCGAATTGAAAAATATTTTATCATTTAATTTGAAAATATATATGATTTTCAAGGAGCTTCCGCAAGTGAATTGGTTTTCATGCATATGATTTGGGTGCATTATATGGTTTGGTTTGGTTTGCTTGGGTCGGTTAGTGTGGCGGGTGCCGTCAAGTGGTTTTGGGTCGTGACGCCAATTTCCTTCTTTCCTTTGTAACAAAGTCGCATATCACAATCAAATTGGGGAGTCCATTACTCAAATTGTCACTCAACTATCCCAATTATCAGTTAAAGTCATTTTTCTTTCGTTTGTAACAACAAAGTCACTTAACTATGACTATAACACTCAGAAGGTCTCTCAATTAGATTTTTTAAATTTTGAGTTGCCAAACACCTATTTTACACTCTTAATTATAAATATTTATCTTCTTTTTTTTGAAAAAAAAAACATTTTTAATATTATGGTTTTTCCTTTTATAATTTATATTATGGACTTACCTATACAATACACTAATTTATTTATAAATTAAAAAATAAAAAGTCTTTAAGCATATATGATTTTGGAATAGCAAAATAATAAGCATGGTAAAAAAATTAATTAGAATAATTTGTTCATTATAATAATTTAGTATTAACAACAAAAATTCAAAAATTTATGTACACAATTGAGAATGAAAGAAAATAAAGGTGGTAAAATATATATTACATGCACGTAATGTAAAAATAATTATTTAAATAAAGGTATTTTTATAATATACATTATAATATTCTTGAAAATTATATATATATATATATATATATATATATATATATATATATATATATATATATATATATATATATATATATATATATATTCTATAGGTAAATCCAAAATATAGATTAAAAAGAGAAAAAAATTATAATATTTAAAAAGTTAAAAAATTGATAATTTAGAGTGTAAAATGAGTATTTCACAATCACAAATTTAAAAAATCTAGTTGAGTGACCTTCTGAGTGTTATAGGCATAGTTATGTGACTTTGCTGCTACAAATTAAAAAAAATAACTTTAACAAATAATTTAAAATAATTAAGTGACCAGTTAAGTAACATACTCTCAAATTGGGGGATTCCCTTCAAACTACGTTCAATACTAGCAAACAAGACCATCTTACCAAGATTATCCAGATTTCTATATACGTATTTCTTAAAGTTTCCAGAATGAAATATCCAATAAATCCCTGACTGGTGACTTCTAAAAATTTAATACTATACCAAACAAACACAATAGTAAGATAGTAATGAAGAGGGGCATAATGTTGAAGATAGCACTATATAAATAAAAGTGTATTCTTTTTAACTATTTAAAACTTTTAGATTGAATGGCCACGATTTAACATGTTGTCAGAGTAGACAATGGTCCTTCAGATCTCATTGTCACCCATTAAAAAAAATGAAGTCCCACGAGAAGAGCGTGTTAAAAAATTAATTAAATAAATAAAAATATATTTTTTCAAATAAAGTTTTAGATGAGATGGAAAATGAGTAGAAAATACTTTTCCAGAATAACCAAGCTTAGTACAGAATCAAATTCATAATCAAGATTTAGGAAACCAATAAGCAAAATGAATTACCCCAAAAAGGTGCAAATAGAGAGAAATGCATAATTGCCAAAACTTCAAAAACCTTCTTAATTCTATGAAACTCGCTAACAACTATGACGATAAATCCATGTAATCTCATAAGTGAAATTTGAATAGAGTAATGTGAAATATTCTTGACTCAAAGAAAGATGAAAAAAGACACAGTAACACCAGCAATTCAATAATAAAATTGAAGCGAAAGAAACAACAAATAGTAATATCTAGTAATACTATGAAACTCACCAACAACAACAACAATAACAACAACAATAAATCCAGTATAATATCACAAGTAAGTAGTTTTGGGTATATATTGGGTAAAACCGATAGCCGGACCGAAAAAGCTTATCGGATTATCGATATCGGATTATTGGATTAACAGCTCGATCACGGTTTAGTGTTATTATACTATTGAGTTATCAATTCAGGTCTAGATTGCCTAATTTTATTAACGATTTAACCGATAATCCAATAAACTTTGTAAAAATATGATTTTCCCTTATGTATATAAATTTTTCAGTTCTCCCAATTCTCTATCTAGTGTTGTAACTAGGAGCGGCAAACGGGCGAGTCGGGTAGGATATGGTTTGGGTCGAAAACAGTAAAGAAAAACGGATAAATTATCTGACCCAACTCAAATTTAATACGATAAAAAATAGGTTAACCGGCGGATAATATGAGTTGCCCATATTATCTATGACTTGTATATGATCACTTTTGGGAAAATTTTTAGTCTCCCTAACTTGAGGAACCCCCAATTTGAAGCTTTATAAATGTAAAAGTAAGACCCAATGGGACACCTTTGATTCATTGACATTGGCGCTAAAGGCTCTACCCCTACCCACCAGCCGTTTATGGAGTTAGCGGACCAAGATCCATACGTTATCCATTTTTTAAATGGATATTATGGTTTTTATCTATATTTAACCTATTTTTAAAAACTTCATTATCCAACTATTTTTTAGTGGATAATATGGGTGGCTAACTGTTTTCTTTGAATAATTTTGCCACCCCTAGTAGTAATCCTTCCAAATTTATCATTCTAACACATACAAAAACAATATTGTAAGGTTTATCATTTTTTTTAGAGGGCTTACAACAGTAGGGAAGATCTATCATATTCTTTATAAGGTACACACTATCTTTCATTACTTCTTCCGTGTAGAATTTTTGATTGAGTTGTCTTATCAGGTAAACCAATAACCGAATCGATAATAATCGATAACTGATAATCGATATTTAATCGGTTCGCTTATCAGTTTAGCATATTTATAAATCAATAACCAAATATGTCAAACCGATAATATTCACAACCAAACCAACCCGATCGATGCCCACTCCTACAAATAGGATTTGAATCGGATAGTGTGTAAGATCCTCGACTCAAGAAAAAATAAAAAAAGAAATCGTCGCAACATGCATTAACACCAGTAATGCAATAAGAAAATCGAAGCGAAGGAAACAAATAGTAAAAATAAAAATGGAAGAATTCTATGAAACTCACCATCCCACTCAAAGTTGTTCCAATAGCTAGTATCACCCCAAGACCAAGCTCCAATACCAAGCTTTGTAACCTTCAAATCAGACCCACCAAGTTTAACCTTTATCTTCTTCTGCTTTTACAGTAACACTACTCTCAGAAGCTACAGCTCTAATCCTTTGGCTCAAAGAACACAAACACGCACTGCTGAAATGCAAAGCCATTTGCGTTATTCAATTTTCAAGAATTCAAAAGGCTACGCTTTTTGCAGGGAAGAATTGTTCCCTTTTCTACTTTTCAAGAATTCGTTAGAAACTTCCTATGGTTTTGTTTTGTTTTCATAAAAAGCACGACATTAATTCATTTGGAGGTTTTAGTTACTACACCTATGTTTTTCCCTCGTATAGTTATGTCCTAATTAGTTGGCTCCCACCACACGAAGTTACTTGCTAGTCCAATACTTTACCCAAAAAGTTATAGCACAAATTTATTAAAAAAAATCCGAAAAAGTAAAATTGGAAGGCTGAATTTAATTTTAAGCCACATGATGGACACATGGCAATATGATGCTAAACTATCAAATTAGAGTCTAATTATTTTCCGTAAGTGAATAAGGATAAATACAAGTCAGTTTAGACCGTTTGGTAATATCAGGAACTGATATGAATAGGTAATTAAAAAATAAATTAACGAATAGTGTTAATAAACCTTCACATAATTCAGGATCAAATATGACCTTCTTTTCTTTAAATAAAGTTAACATAGTAAATGAGATAATAGATATAGGGATTGTTTTCATAAATATATAAAATTAGGATATTATTTTATAAAGCACTATCTTTTAGTAGTAACTAGTCAGATATTATTTACTATATTACGGATTATACATACTTTTTATGTGGTTATAAGGTGTATTTGATGTATTTAAGTTATTGTATTCACGAATACAGTAGTAAAAATAGGCATGAATCGGGGAAGTCCAGCTAATCAGTTGTTGTATTCGAGTGTATTCGAGTGTATTCATAGACTGAAAGATGGAAACAACTGGACAGATTATTGTATTTCGATTATATTCGGCTGCATTCACGGCGTAAAATAGGGGATTACACTGTTTTTAAAACGGAAAGTGAATCAATTAACATAATAGACTCCTAATATGATCAACAAAATCAATTATAAGACATAAATTTTATATTTTCAGCTATAAAAAAGATTTTCAACCGAAAAAACCCCCAAAATATAGCAATCTTCAGAGAAATTATATAATACATCCGAATACATAAATTATATTAATTTTAAAAAAACTTATGAATACATTTATGGCATATAGCGATACAATGAATACAATAAAATACCTAGAATACAACAAGATATATTCCAATACAATGAGAAAAAAAGACAGGTGAATACAATAAAATATATGAAATTCAAAAGAAAAAAAAAGAAGACAATAAATTACATAAAAATACATTGAAATATATTAATAGAAAATTAAATTACTAAGCCCCAAACTACATCATTTTCCGATGCTACTTTTGTATATGTATATCTAAATGCAAAAGATGTGTTCTCTTTTCTTTCCTTTTGCAAATTCCTGATCATCAAATAGAGATACTGGGGTCGTGCACATTCCTTATCTGCCTCATGATTCTATGATGTCAAGCCGAGACCTTTTTTCTCCCTATTAGATCAACTCAAAGCTATTACTCCGTCAAATAATAAGATGAATCCGAATAAGGAACCCTAATTGGATCAATGAAGATAGAGAAAGTGAATCTGCTCTGGAGTGGGCTTTGCACAAATGCGGTAGGAGGAGAAGGCGATCGAAAATTTTAATGGGATTGAGAAAGAGAATGGAATATATCAAAGTACAGAGAGAAAGAAAAAAATGTAACTGATTGGCGTATTTAGTTGCTTAGGGCTACGATGTAACCAAAATTAAATATTTTACTATAAACCTTAAAAGGTATTTATAAAATAAATTTTTTTTAATAATATTTATTTAAATAAAATAAAGTGTTAACATTTGCTACAGGAGTTAAAATTTATAATATTTACCTAAAGATCCACAATTAATGATGTACCAGAAGATTCTTAACACTCATGAACATATCCAAGCCTAAAAAGTAAAATCAATGGCTGGTCTTATAGCAAATCCAGATAGAGCCCAAGCCCACCCAACTTTGCCAAAATGATATTTGCATCTAATTTTTGTTTAGTTTATTAACTGTAGCTAGTTGTGGTTACTATGTTAAATTAAGTAATGTTAGATCTCAGGGTAATTGTATTATAGTTATATTGTGGCAAATAAACAGGCTATTGTTATGAAATAATATAAGAACAAGAATAATAATACAAGAACAAGAACAATAGAGAAAAAAGTAGAGAGAGGAGTATTCTTATTGATACTTTGGGATGGTTTACAATGGAGTAGAACCCCTTTATTTATAGGGAGGTGGTGACTTAGCCACCAAGTAGTAAACCTTAGAATCTCTCTAAATATAGACATTCACCTTAAATAGGATTCTATTTATAACACTTCCCCTTGAATGTCTATTCAATAATGTGCCTCGTTAAAACCTTAACTAAATAAAACCCAATAGGAAAAATTATAGAAAAGGAAAAAGAGTACACATATTTACAAATGCGCCTATTGGTTGCCTCGTTAAAAACCTTGTAAGGAAAACCCATTGGGACAAAACCTTGTAAGGGAAAAAGAGTGCAACGCGCATTAACTCCCCCTGAAAAGAGCATCAATTCACATCCTTGAGCATTTGCATTCCAATCTTGTGCACCATCTTCAAAACGATCTTTTGTAGAGATTTGATAAATAAATCAGCCATATTGATTTGAATAATTATTCCGCACCTTGAAATTATCATTCTTGATAGATATGAACATCTTCATATAATGTCGTGGAATGACTCTTCAATATCTCCATAGAGGTATTATCGATGCCGTCATGCTTATAGTTATAGGAAGATACATATGTACACAAGTTGCACTTAGGATGTGGTACTTTAGGACCAAGAATTGTATATGCTTCAAGCAACTTCAATCTTTCATGGATTGACATATAAGTTAAGTCATATAAGCCATATAATAGACTTTAGATGCATATCAAGTTTTCATGTCATGCTAAACAAATAAGATATCGAAAGATGATTACACATACCATTGACTTTATACTTTCAAGTATTTGAACTACATGTCCAAAACTACATGTCTTTCATATGGAATCAATTCTGCTTGAATTGTATCTCTTCCATTTAGCCAATATTTTTGTTTGTATTCGACAAACATAAGATCCTCATCGATATTTAGCGCTATCATAGATGT
Organism: Nicotiana benthamiana; assembly: GCA_034376525.1. Classification (NCBI taxonomy): domain Eukaryota; kingdom Viridiplantae; phylum Streptophyta; class Magnoliopsida; order Solanales; family Solanaceae; genus Nicotiana; species Nicotiana benthamiana. The sequence continues at coordinate 20,227 of JAXGFW010000185.1, forward strand.
CGTCGACGAACATTTTACATCGGTTCCAGTAAATTTTCATAAAGACATAACATGGAGATCTCTTTATTCATACATTCAGGTACCTGAATCTCTCATGAGATTTTATGAAGTGTTATGTCATGTGACCTTCTAGATCACTTGCCTCCTTATTATGATCACTTTGATCATTTGCTCATCTTCTTTATTAAGAAGTTCTTTTGAAACCAATTTGTCTATACGCTTTAAGCGTATCAAAGACTTTGTCCTTCTAGGACTTAATATGAGCATTTGCAGTGAGAATATAGTTACTTTCTTTGGGTCAGCAAATGCGTATAGCATGCTTTGCAATATGTTGCAATTGAATTATCCTTTTATGAACTTCAGGTTCATATTATGATATTCGAGGATCTATATATACAAATGATAATTCATCCCATGTAACCTTTTCTCAAGTGTTTATCATGTCTCCCTCTCATGTTAGAAAAACTAACTTGTTTCCTCAACTTTGAGAGTCCATCTTTGTGTATTATGGTGTTAATAAAAATATACACCGCACATCAATAATAATAAGATGAAATTATTTGGTTCCTGACCCTGAACCACTTGTGAGGGGAGAATATAATATACTCTCATATACAACGTATATCAAACTGATATATATAACTTTGTTCTCATAAGAAACAGTTTAGCTATTGAGTGGAGGCACTCAAAAATTATCTTGTTAAACCAACTATGATATAAACCAACTTATCAAGATGAACTGAATAGAAAATCTGGAAATTATGCTCGAAGTTATATTACTGAGCAATTTACCTCGCAAGCACCGGCCAGGCTGCGGGATAATAACAATCGCACATGTAACTATATCATAGATGCATCATATGTGGTATACATGGCAGGTGAATGGGCCCATATTCTCCTTTGATATTTCCAGAATTTATGGGATTCAACCCGAACTCTTTAGTTGGTCAATTAATTAATGAGAACAAGTAATACAAGAGAATTCGTAAAGAACTTTCTAGTTCTTTAATATTTACCCATGTAAATTCTCTATTACTGCACATCATACTTAAAATGATATGGCTAACCCGAATGCCAACTGAATAAATTATCAATATTGATAAACTTCAAATTTACACCATGACATGTGCAATTATCAATAAACTTCAAGTTTATTATGATATGGGTTTTTATATCAATAAACGTCCACTTTATTGTGGTATTCTTGTGTAGTACAAACTGGAGAATAAAGCGGGTAGTTTTTCACATACAGATTATCCCGCTACAAGTTGTAGTAATAGAAGATATCAAATCTTTCCTTTATTTATAGTCTCAATATAATCAATCGCTTTCGCATATACTTTGGAAACTGAATAAGTTTCTTTGAGACTTACTACAACACAATACCTTATTGGTAGTCAATTGTGTTTCTCCAACATAGTAATAATTGGCTCTTCTAGAGCTCTCAATTAATTTTGTACTACCACAAATTCATCAACATCCATGTGGTGAATATCTCTTTTAAAGAGAAAGTTATACCATTATGGTCATTTCAAAATTATATGCAAGATATGTTTCTTGCATTATTATTGTCCTTTGATAATCACATTGACAAATTATTTTGGCGTACAATAGGTACGTGACCAATGACTATTCATGCCATAACAATGACATTATTTTCATATATCATCTCAAACCTCCTTCTAGGGGTGAGTGTGGTATATTCAATACCAATTTCATGTTCATATTCTTCCAATAATGAATATGTATTCGTGAATCAGATGTTGTCACATTCACTGCGGGGATATGTGATTTTGTTATCCTTTTCAAATCTGTAAATGCGCCTGGCATTCGATTTGCTATTCTTTGCAAATGGATAATATTTTGCACCTCTTTTTCACAAATAGAGGTATGTGGATCAAGATGAGATAATGATGCATTTTTCCACAAAATTTTCCGTTTGGTTTCACCAACTTCTCCCCCTAATTTTGGAAAAGTGTCTCATCGAATTGACAGTCTGCAAATCGTGCAGTAAACAAATCCCATGTCAATGTTTCGAGGTAGCGAATAATGGAGGGCGATTCAAACTCAACATATATTCCTAACCTTCTTTGCAGACCCATTTTGGTGCAATATGGCGGTGCTACAGGCACATATACTGCACATCCAAAAATTCTTAAGTGGGATATATTAGGTTCATGACCCAAAACTCATTGCAACGGGGAATATTTGTGATAATTCATCGTTCTGAGACGAACTAGCATTGCTGCATGCAAAATGGCGTGACCCCAAACCGAAGTGGGCAGCCTCGTTTTCATGAGTAAATGAGGAATTCAAGATTATTCTCATCTATTGTCTCAATATGATATCCATTTTGAATGATATCTTTAAAACTTAACAAGTTCCTTTTAGACTTGGAGAAGAACATTGCATTCTCTAAAAAGTTGTTCCTTTAGGCAGAGTTATAGTTGCTCTTCTGGAGCCTTTAATCAATTTACTACTACCAGAAATTGTAGTAACATCTGCCTTACACATACTTAAATGAGAGTAATATTTCTTCTCTTTGAATATCGTATGTGTGGTACATGAATCAATTAATCAAAAGAGATATACGACCATGAGAATAAACAAATTTAATCCGTTGCTTCATAATTAAACAATATTTTCAAAATCTGCTGAGGTTAGTCGACTATTAACTAAGTTAATCGACTAACTTGGGAAGCAGTCATTAGGTTAGTCGACTAACTAAATCAGATAGTCGACTATCTTGCCTTGCAGAAAAGTCCAGTTTTAATGTGAAATATTAGTTAGTCGACTAACTAAGTTGATAGTCGACTAACTTAGTAAACAGTCATCAGGTTAGTCGACTATCTAAATCAGATCGTCGACTAACTTAGCTTGCGGAAAAATCCAGTTTTAATGCGAAATATTAGATAATCGACTAACTGTTAGGTTAGTCGATTAACTCTACTGGAAAATAAAAATATCTTTGAAATTTAAGCATATTGAAACATTCTAAAGAACTAATACTAACATTATATCATAAGCTAACTAATACGAGCTGGTACTAATGACTATTAGTTTATTCACTAACTAATACAAATAAGTAAAATAAAATCAAACAATTCCATCTTCCTTCATCACAGATCCATCACCAATTAAGTGGTCTATTTTCCCCTCAGGGTGCTCAAAGAAGTCTACCACATCCAAGTGGGTGATGTCAAAATTGTCGTCAGAGATAGAATTGGTTTCAGGGCATTTACCTTTTAGAGATGCTTGATAAAGCTCAACCAAATGTCTTGGTACACGGCAAATTTTCGCCCAATGCCCTTTTCACCGCAACGATAATATATAGTTTATGAACTATTTGCTTTTGGATTCTCATCGCATCGTGCTTATGGCAGAGTGACCAACTTCAGGTTGTCATATCTCTCCTTTAAGCCATTCCACAAGATAGGTGGATCTTTGACTGTGATATATTCAATTTTCAAACCTTCATCAAGGTGATAGCGCAAGAAAATCAAGGCCTTAGCACAGTTTCAAACCTTCATCAAGGTGATGGCGCAAGAAAATCAAGGCCTTAGCATAGTCTTGGGTGGATGCATTATTTCTGTCTTTAATGGCGTCTCCAAGACCCATTGCGTCCAAATAGATTTCAACATCCAACACCCATGTCATATAGTTCTTGCCCGAAATTTCAAGGGCAATGAACTTTCTTTTCATAATGTCAGACATAAAACAAAATTACATCAAGAGCGTGTCCATACTTACGGGCTTTATTACAATTATCACATTCACTTCAGGGAATGGATCACAATCATCTGTATGTGCTATATACAATCTCATGTCAAATATTACTTTCATAAAGTGAAAGATTATTTTGAGAATCTTTATTATTCTTATTATCACAATGATGACGAATATAATTCCGTCTATTGCCACGTCCACATCCATTGATACCTTCACGGTAATAATTTTGTCTTCTTTCAGACTTATCACATACTGCTATCACATTCTCTAAAGGGAATGAGAATGAAGCAAATTCAATGGACGGATTTTCAATTCTTTGCCCACAATCATACATGAATTTAATCATGGCAAGACATAGAAATTTTACCACTTCACGTGTTTATAATTTCTTACAAACTCCATTAGAGTTATAATCAAACTTTGTTGTCTATGTTTGTATATGAAATCAAATCGTAGAATTTCAAGAATTTGAAAGGGAAAAGTAAATTACTTACCTTTAAGGTATACCAATAAATGTTGTGATATCAAATATACCTCTTGAGTTTCCATCCCGTTGCATTATTTTATGATGATACCATCTCTTCTATTTTTTCGTATAGAAATTCTCATATGGAGCAGTAGCAATCGTTATTACACTCTTTTGCTTGGAAATTCACCTTCAAAAAGAAAACAAAAGTAAACAACGAGAAATAAAAAAAATTGAAGAATTTCAGAAACCAAAATATCACAAATCTCGTTTCACTCAAATAGAAAAATCCAAACGACGGAACACGAATTAGAGTGGATGAATCTGATTGCAACTCGAGATTCTGAGAGCGATGATTGCTGAATATTAAATTCAATTGGTTAGAGACTCGTGCTGATAACGTGTTATGAAATAATATAAGAACAAGAACAATAATACAAGAACAAGAACAATAGAGAGAAAAGTAGAGAGAGGAGTATTCTTATTGATACTTTGGGATAGTTTACAATGGAATAGAACCCCTTTATTTATAGGGAGGTGGTGACTTAGCCACCAAGTAGTAAACCCTAGAATCTCTCTAAATACAGACATTCACCTTAAATAGGATTCTATTTATAACAGCTATTGTAATGTATAATTAATACGATGTGTAATTATTATCTTAGACAAGAAGGGTTGCTCCGATGGTAAGCAACCCCCATTTCCAACCGAGAGGTTGTGAGTTCAAGTCTCCCTAAGAGCAAGGTGGGAAGTTCTTGGAGGGAAGAATCCCGGGTTTCTATTTGGAAACAGTCTCTCTACCCCAGGGTAGGGGTAAGGTCTGCGTACATACTACCATCTCCAGACCCCATTAAGTGGGATTATACTTGTTGTTGTTGTAATTATTATCTTAGTAGTTATACTTTTTCCGATCCAAAATAAGTGCTTTTTGGTATTTTCCTTGTGGTTGAAAATAAGTAATTTTTTTAGATTTCAAGAATGAAATAATTATTTTTTCCTACATTATTTGTAGAGTAAATAGTGTTGGAATATATGTTAGGAGTGTTTATGTGAGATAGTAATAGTTAATATGGTCAATTTTATTGCTAATTAATATTAAAAAGTAAATTTTTTAGTCTATATGAAAATATCAAAAAAATCACTTATTTTAGACGGGAGAAAATACTATTTTAGGTAATTACACATGACTTTTCGTTAATTTGCCAAGTTGCATTCTTTGTAAAACTCGTGCATTCAATACAAAAACGAATTTACTTACACACTTTTTCTTTCCCGTATTAATTTCTTTCAACGACTCTCTCAAACAATCATTCTCTGAGCTTTAGAAAATAACAAATGTATAAAAGAACTTGATAAAGAATTTACATAGAATTTTATTTATTTTTTATTTAACCAGAAAATAGAATTTCAGTCAAGGTTTGAATTTAAAAGAATTCGAGTTACTAATAATCAAGAAAAGGAAGAAAAGAAAATAATTCTGAGTAGCAATATGATGATCAAGAAAAGCGAATGATACCAATATATATTTCAATAGTATTTCCTGTCCCACAACTGATTACATATCTCCTTTTTATAGGTTCCTTTGAGAATGTACGTTATGACTAAATCATAATAAGGCTATTATGAGTAATTAAAGTCATTGAATGCTACGTTACATAATCATTACATTTAATACGAATTCCCTAACGTATTCCGTATTTAATGTGTGTTATATGTTGTATATGTGTTTTTTTACTGTCAGATTCATTCTCTTGGGCTCTTGAACATAAATGACTTCAACAGGTACGGGCGCGAAATTATTTGAATATCTAATAGGAGCATTGGGGAAGCTATCTAAAATGAGGGTTCTCCTAGGATTAAGGTTTGGTGAAGTCATGGTGAAAAAGACCAAGATCGAAGCGAAGAAGAAATAAATAGAGATTTAAAAAATAGGAGTATTCAATAAGTTTTATGTGATAGAAGACAAAAAAAGAAGTTATATTTATATTGGGGAATATCCAACAAAAGAAAAAATTACGATGTTGGAAGAACCATAATAATGATAGCTGACACTTCGAGAATAGTGCAGCCGTAGAAAAAGCCTTAAAAAGGGGCTGCAAAACTGCAAAACCAATGAGAAAATGACACGTATACGGAGCATTAAATAGAAGCGACAATTAAAGCGCCAGTTTTGTCATAGCATTTATAGTGACAAAAAATTTTCTTTTAAAGAAATCCACTTTCCATATATTCAACGGATTAATAAATGAAAAATGGGGGACTATCTGTACTGAGACATATTGTATTTAAGGAAACGTGTCATGACAGGTAGACTGATTGAATGGTCAAAGGACAACATTTTTTTAAGATGCACGAGCAATGGCAAGGATGAATTACGACATACACGAGCAAATAACAAAAGAGAAGGCAAGGGTAGATATTCAAATAATTCAGCGCTCGTACCTGTTGAAGTCATTTATGTTTAAAAGCCCAAGAGAATGAATCTGACAGTAAACAGAGTGCAGATACAACATATAACCGACATTAAATACGGAATACGTTAGGGAATTCGTATTAAATGTAATGATTATGTAGCGTCGCATTCAATGACTTTAATTACTCATAATAGCCTCATTATGATTTAGGCATAACGTACATTCTCAAAGGAACCTATAAAAAGAAGATATATAATTCAGTTGTCCAGAATTATTTTCTTTTATTCCTTTTCTTGATTATCAGTAACCCGAGTTCTTCTAAAATCAAGCTTTGATTGAAATCCCATTTTTTGGTTAAACTTTTTTATTTGGTCAAAATTAAACATTTTATTTCAACCAAGTATAATTTTATATATCCACTAGTTACATTTGACTGTATAACTAGTCCTCCATATTCTCACTACCTATTTGTGGAGGTATAAGTTTCTCTTTTTGGTATATTAACTACCTGTAAACAGTGTAATTATTCAATGACTCTAAGACTCTCTTCCATTTGTTGAAGTGTTGCCCTCTCATGTGCAATTGTGTGTCTATCTTTTTTAGTCTCTGACTTTCTTTCTTTTCAGCTTGAAATCTCCTTGCATTTCTTTATTCCATACATGGTAGAGACTAGCAGCACATAGGAACTTCGTGATCTATGCTCGTGGCCTGTTGTTACTCATCTTTCTACTTATCCAATCAATTTTCTTCTCCAAGATGCTAATTCTCCTACTATCCCCTAGCCACCTGAGTAATGCACTCCAAATTTTGGATGAGTAGGGGCACTGGAAGAACATATGTTGCATGTTTTTCTCAGCTCAAGTGGTACACAAAACACAATCAATTTGGACATGTGTTCCCCATTTCTACAATCGATCAACAGTAACCAATCGACCCAGTAGTGTCAGCCAAAGTATGAACTTATGTTTTGGTATAGTAGTTGGTCCCAACACTAGCCCTTTCCATTGAACCTTCTGAAACTGTGAAAGAAAGAGTAAGTAAGCTTTTTTAGTGCTAAATTATCTTTATCACAGCAAATCTGTATTGTTACATTATAGTCCATATTCAGGAACTATTTCTTTGCATCCAATATTTTTCTTACTAGCCAGCAGGCCTGTGTAGGTGTATTAAGTTGCTGCAATTTTTTTCTTTTGATATAGAAGGTATGAATCCATTTTATCCAGAGTATATCTTTCTTGGTTATTGCAGCCCATAGTAATTTACTAATAGTTGTTTTATTCCATATATGAAACTCTATGAAGTTCAGACCACCTACTAAATGTGGTTTACATAATGTCTCTCATGCAAACAAGGCTTTCCTTGAGCTCTCATGATTTCCTGTCCATATGAAGATTCTGCAAATTCTAGTTATGAGTTGAATAACCTTCTTAGGAATTACAAACACCTGAGCCCAATTAGTTTGTATCTCAAATAGCATACTTTTAATAAGTTGCACCCTTTCACTATATGGTAGAAATTTAGTGGACCAACATCTTATTCTTGCAACCATTTCTCAACCAGTGGTAGGCATTATTGAACTGTGATCATCTTTATGGAAAGAGGAACTCCCAAGTACTTGAATGGAATCTCTCACTCTGATAATTGTATTTAATTTAATAGTTGTTCCTTAAGTTGTTGACTGATCCCTTCCACATACAGTGAACTCTTTTCCAAATTTGCCTTGAGACCAGATAATGCAGAGAAGTGGTGGAACAGCTGAATCATCAACTTTACAGAAAATGGATCAGCTTTGCAACACATAATTAAATCATCAGCAAAGCATATATGGACTGTCTCCAACTTGCTGCATCTTGGGTGATAGTTGAAGTCTGGATTGTGTCTTAGGTTCTTGAGGGATCTATTTAATTACTCCATCACAAGAACAAGCAAGTATGAAGACATTGGGTTTCCCTTCCTTAGACCTCTCTTAGCTATAAATGTGGGTGTAAGACCACCATTAAATAGCAAAGAATAGCTCACTAGCTGACACACTCCATAATTAGGTTTATAAACTTCCTAGTCATCCCATATTCTAGTAGGACCATTATGAGGAATCCCCATTCAACGGAATCATAAGCTTTTCTAATGTCCACCTTTATTAGGCATCTAGGAGACACCCATTTTTTTCTGTAACACTTAACAATTTCATGCGCCACAATCATATTATTATTATTAACCCATTTTTTATATGTTTTATTTCATCTTATTATTATTGATGTGCGGTGTATATTTTTATTAACACCATAATACACAAAGATGGACTCTCAAAGTTGAGGAAACAAGTTAGTTTTTCTAACATGAGAGGGAGACATGATAAACACTTGAGAAAAGGTTACATGGGATGAATTATCATTTGTATATATAGATCCTCGAATATCATAATATGAACCTGAAGTTCATAAAAGGATAATTCAATTGCAACATATTGCAAAGCATGCTATACGCATTTGCTGACCCAAAGAAAGTAACTATATTCTCACTGCAAATGCTCATATTAAGTCCTAGAAGGACAAAGTCTTTGATACGCTTAAAGCGTATAGACAAATTGGTTTCAAAAGAACTTCTTAATAAAGAAGATGAGCAAATGATCAAAGTGATCATAATAAGGAGGCAAGTGATCTAGAAGGTCACATGACATAACACTTCATAAAATCTCATGAGAGATTCAGGTACCTGAATGTATGAATAAAGAGATCTCCATGTTATGTCTTTATGAAAATTTACTGGAACCGATGTAAAATGTTCGTCGACGACATCTATGATAGCGCTAAATATCGATGAGGATCTTATGTTTGTCGAATACAAACAAAAATATTGGCTAAATGGAAGAGATACAATTCAAGCAGAATTGATTCCATATGAAAGACATGTAGTTTTGGACATGTAGTTCAAATACTTGAAAGTATAAAGTCAATGGTATGTGTAATCATCTTTCGATATCTTATTTGTTTAGCATGACATGAAAACTTGATATGCATCTAAAGTCTATTATATGGCTTATATGACTTAACTTATATGTCAATCCATGAAAGATTGAAGTTGCTTGAAGCATATACAATTCTTGGTCCTAAAGTACCACATCCTAAGTGCAACTTGTGTACATATGTATCTTCCTATAACTATAAGCATGACGGCATCGATAATACCTCTATGGAGATATTGAAGAGTCATTCCACGACATTATATGAAGATGTTCATATCTATCAAGAATGATAATTTCAAGGTGCGGAATAATTATTCAAATCAATATGGCTGATTTATTTATCAAATCTCTACAAAAGATCGTTTTGAAGATGGTGCACAAGATTGGAATGCAAATGCTCAAGGATGTGAATTGATGCTCTTTTCAGGGGGAGTTAATGCGCGTTGCACTCTTTTTCCCTTACAAGGTTTTGTCCCAATGGGTTTTCCTTACAAGGTTTTTAACGAGGCAACCAATAGGCGCATTTGTAAATATGTGTACTCTTTTTCCTTTTCTATAATTTTTCCTATTGGGTTTTATTTAGTTAAGGTTTTAACGAGGCACATTATTGAATAGACATTCAAGGGGAAGTGTTATAAATAGAATCCTATTTAAGGTGAATGTCTATATTTAGAGAGATTCTAAGGTTTACTACTTGGTGGCTAAGTCACCACCTCCCTATAAATAAAGGGGTTCTACTCCATTGTAAACCATCCCAAAGTATCAATAAGAATACTCCTCTCTCTACTTTTTTCTCTATTGTTCTTGTTCTTGTATTATTATTCTTGTTCTTATATTATTTCATAACAATAGCCTGTTTATTTGCCACAATATAACTATAATACAATTACCCTGAGATCTAACATTACTTAATTTAACATAGTAACCACAACTAGCTACAGTTAATAAACTAAACAAAAATTAGATGCAAATATCATTTTGGCAAAGTTGGGTGGGCTTGGGCTCTATCTGGATTTGCTATAAGACCAGCCATTGATTTTACTTTTTAGGCTTGGATATGTTCATGAGTGTTAAGAATCTTCTGGTACATCATTAATTGTGGATCTTTAGGTAAATATTATAAATTTTAACTCCTGTAGCAAATGTTAACACTTTATTTTATTTAAATAAATATTATTAAAAAAAATTTATTTTATAAATACCTTTTAAGGTTTATAGTAAAATATTTAATTTTGGTTACATCGTAGCCCTAAGCAACTAAATACGCCAATCAGTTACATTTTTTTCTTTCTCTCTGTACTTTGATATATTCCATTCTCTTTCTCAATCCCATTAAAATTTTCGATCGCCTTCTCCTCCTACCGCATTTGTGCAAAGCCCACTCCAGAGCAGATTCACTTTCTCTATCTTCATTGATCCAATTAGGGTTCCTTATTCGGATTCATCTTATTATTTGACGGAGTAATAGCTTTGAGTTGATCTAATAGGGAGAAAAAAGGTCTCGGCTTGACATCATAGAATCATGAGGCAGATAAGGAATGTGCACGACCCCAGTATCTCTATTTGATGATCAGGAATTTGCAAAAGGAAAGAAAAGAGAACACATCTTTTGCATTTAGATATACATATACAAAAGTAGCATCGGAAAATGATGTAGTTTGGGGCTTAGTAATTTAATTTTCTATTAATATATTTCAATGTATTTTTATGTAATTTATTGTCTTCTTTTTTTTTCTTTTGAATTTCATATATTTTATTGTATTCACCTGTCTTTTTTTCTCATTGTATTGGAATATATCTTGTTGTATTCTAGGTATTTTATTGTATTCATTGTATCGCTATATGCCATAAATGTATTCATAAGTTTTTTTAAAATTAATATAATTTATGTATTCGGATGTATTATATAATTTCTCTGAAGATTGCTATATTTTGGGGGTTTTTTCGGTTGAAAATCTTTTTTATAGCTGAAAATATAAAATTTATGTCTTATAATTGATTTTGTTGATCATATTAGGAGTCTATTATGTTAATTGATTCACTTTCCGTTTTAAAAACAGTGTAATCCCCTATTTTACGCCGTGAATGCAGCCGAATATAATCGAAATACAATAATCTGTCCAGTTGTTTCCATCTTTCAGTCTATGAATACACTCGAATACACTCGAATACAACAACTGATTAGCTGGACTTCCCCGATTCATGCCTATTTTTACTACTGTATTCGTGAATACAATAACTTAAATACATCAAATACACCTTATAACCACATAAAAAGTATGTATAATCCGTAATATAGTAAATAATATCTGACTAGTTACTACTAAAAGATAGTGCTTTATAAAATAATATCCTAATTTTATATATTTATGAAAACAATCCCTATATCTATTATCTCATTTACTATGTTAACTTTATTTAAAGAAAAGAAGGTCATATTTGATCCTGAATTATGTGAAGGTTTATTAACACTATTCGTTAATTTATTTTTTAATTACCTATTCATATCAGTTCCTGATATTACCAAACGGTCTAAACTGACTTGTATTTATCCTTATTCACTTACGGAAAATAATTAGACTCTAATTTGATAGTTTAGCATCATATTGCCATGTGTCCATCATGTGGCTTAAAATTAAATTCAGCCTTCCAATTTTACTTTTTCGGATTTTTTTTAATAAATTTGTGCTATAACTTTTTGGGTAAAGTATTGGACTAGCAAGTAACTTCGTGTGGTGGGAGCCAACTAATTAGGACATAACTATACGAGGGAAAAACATAGGTGTAGTAACTAAAACCTCCAAATGAATTAATGTCGTGCTTTTTATGAAAACAAAACAAAACCATAGGAAGTTTCTAACGAATTCTTGAAAAGTAGAAAAGGGAACAATTCTTCCCTGCAAAAAGCGTAGCCTTTTGAATTCTTGAAAATTGAATAACGCAAATGGCTTTGCATTTCAGCAGTGCGTGTTTGTGTTCTTTGAGCCAAAGGATTAGAGCTGTAGCTTCTGAGAGTAGTGTTACTGTAAAAGCAGAAGAAGATAAAGGTTAAACTTGGTGGGTCTGATTTGAAGGTTACAAAGCTTGGTATTGGAGCTTGGTCTTGGGGTGATACTAGCTATTGGAACAACTTTGAGTGGGATGGTGAGTTTCATAGAATTCTTCCATTTTTATTTTTACTATTTGTTTCCTTCGCTTCGATTTTCTTATTGCATTACTGGTGTTAATGCATGTTGCGACGATTTCTTTTTTTATTTTTTCTTGAGTCGAGGATCTTACACACTATCCGATTCAAATCCTATTTGTAGGAGTGGGCATCGATCGGGTTGGTTTGGTTGTGAATATTATCGGTTTGACATATTTGGTTATTGATTTATAAATATGCTAAACTGATAAGCGAACCGATTAAATATCGATTATCAGTTATCGATTATTATCGATTCGGTTATTGGTTTACCTGATAAGACAACTCAATCAAAAATTCTACACGGAAGAAGTAATGAAAGATAGTGTGTACCTTATAAAGAATATGATAGATCTTCCCTACTGTTGTAAGCCCTCTAAAAAAAATGATAAACCTTACAATATTGTTTTTGTATGTGTTAGAATGATAAATTTGGAAGGATTACTACTAGGGGTGGCAAAATTATTCAAAGAAAACAGTTAGCCACCCATATTATCCACTAAAAAATAGTTGGATAATGAAGTTTTTAAAAATAGGTTAAATATAGATAAAAACCATAATATCCATTTAAAAAATGGATAACGTATGGATCTTGGTCCGCTAACTCCATAAACGGCTGGTGGGTAGGGGTAGAGCCTTTAGCGCCAATGTCAATGAATCAAAGGTGTCCCATTGGGTCTTACTTTTACATTTATAAAGCTTCAAATTGGGGGTTCCTCAAGTTAGGGAGACTAAAAATTTTCCCAAAAGTGATCATATACAAGTCATAGATAATATGGGCAACTCATATTATCCGCCGGTTAACCTATTTTTTATCGTATTAAATTTGAGTTGGGTCAGATAATTTATCCGTTTTTCTTTACTGTTTTCGACCCAAACCATATCCTACCCGACTCGCCCGTTTGCCGCTCCTAGTTACAACACTAGATAGAGAATTGGGAGAACTGAAAAATTTATATACATAAGGGAAAATCATATTTTTACAAAGTTTATTGGATTATCGGTTAAATCGTTAATAAAATTAGGCAATCTAGACCTGAATTGATAACTCAATAGTATAATAACACTAAACCGTGATCGAGCTGTTAATCCAATAATCCGATATCGATAATCCGATAAGCTTTTTCGGTCCGGCTATCGGTTTTACCCAATATATACCCAAAACTACTTACTTGTGATATTATACTGGATTTATTGTTGTTGTTATTGTTGTTGTTGTTGGTGAGTTTCATAGTATTACTAGATATTACTATTTGTTGTTTCTTTCGCTTCAATTTTATTATTGAATTGCTGGTGTTACTGTGTCTTTTTTCATCTTTCTTTGAGTCAAGAATATTTCACATTACTCTATTCAAATTTCACTTATGAGATTACATGGATTTATCGTCATAGTTGTTAGCGAGTTTCATAGAATTAAGAAGGTTTTTGAAGTTTTGGCAATTATGCATTTCTCTCTATTTGCACCTTTTTGGGGTAATTCATTTTGCTTATTGGTTTCCTAAATCTTGATTATGAATTTGATTCTGTACTAAGCTTGGTTATTCTGGAAAAGTATTTTCTACTCATTTTCCATCTCATCTAAAACTTTATTTGAAAAAATATATTTTTATTTATTTAATTAATTTTTTAACACGCTCTTCTCGTGGGACTTCATTTTTTTTAATGGGTGACAATGAGATCTGAAGGACCATTGTCTACTCTGACAACATGTTAAATCGTGGCCATTCAATCTAAAAGTTTTAAATAGTTAAAAAGAATACACTTTTATTTATATAGTGCTATCTTCAACATTATGCCCCTCTTCATTACTATCTTACTATTGTGTTTGTTTGGTATAGTATTAAATTTTTAGAAGTCACCAGTCAGGGATTTATTGGATATTTCATTCTGGAAACTTTAAGAAATACGTATATAGAAATCTGGATAATCTTGGTAAGATGGTCTTGTTTGCTAGTATTGAACGTAGTTTGAAGGGAATCCCCCAATTTGAGAGTATGTTACTTAACTGGTCACTTAATTATTTTAAATTATTTGTTAAAGTTATTTTTTTTAATTTGTAGCAGCAAAGTCACATAACTATGCCTATAACACTCAGAAGGTCACTCAACTAGATTTTTTAAATTTGTGATTGTGAAATACTCATTTTACACTCTAAATTATCAATTTTTTAACTTTTTAAATATTATAATTTTTTTCTCTTTTTAATCTATATTTTGGATTTACCTATAGAATATATATATATATATATATATATATATATATATATATATATATATATATATATATATATATATATATATAATTTTCAAGAATATTATAATGTATATTATAAAAATACCTTTATTTAAATAATTATTTTTACATTACGTGCATGTAATATATATTTTACCACCTTTATTTTCTTTCATTCTCAATTGTGTACATAAATTTTTGAATTTTTGTTGTTAATACTAAATTATTATAATGAACAAATTATTCTAATTAATTTTTTTACCATGCTTATTATTTTGCTATTCCAAAATCATATATGCTTAAAGACTTTTTATTTTTTAATTTATAAATAAATTAGTGTATTGTATAGGTAAGTCCATAATATAAATTATAAAAGGAAAAACCATAATATTAAAAATGTTTTTTTTTTCAAAAAAAAGAAGATAAATATTTATAATTAAGAGTGTAAAATAGGTGTTTGGCAACTCAAAATTTAAAAAATCTAATTGAGAGACCTTCTGAGTGTTATAGTCATAGTTAAGTGACTTTGTTGTTACAAACGAAAGAAAAATGACTTTAACTGATAATTGGGATAGTTGAGTGACAATTTGAGTAATGGACTCCCCAATTTGATTGTGATATGCGACTTTGTTACAAAGGAAAGAAGGAAATTGGCGTCACGACCCAAAACCACTTGACGGCACCCGCCACACTAACCGACCCAAGCAAACCAAACCAAACCATATAATGCACCCAAATCATATGCATGAAAACCAATTCACTTGCGGAAGCTCCTTGAAAATCATATATATTTTCAAATTAAATGATAAAATATTTTTCAATTCGAAATCACACATAACGCCTTTCATGATAATAACAATGAGCCTCTATAAATAAATTTTTATGTATGTCGTGTACAACCCCTTTATTACAATCTTTCACAACTATCTATGGAGCCTCTATACCAAAAATAGAATCACACACTTTGGCTAATACCCGACTAGCATAAATTAAGAAAACAACATGATAGCTACCATGAAATAGGAGTGGTGCATCACCATATACTTCAGGAAGAGAGTCATCATAGCGCTGACCACATGCCACGAATCACACATCATTCTGAATCATGTAAAGTAAGCGGAGTCCTCGAGAGTCCCCCTAAGGGCCGAGTACACCATAATGATACTCAATAAGTGTCATAGACTATCGCTAACTTAAGTTCTTGGGACAAACTTTATGAAAATAATGCACCCATATTTGATATAAAATGATAATAAATTTTATCAATTCATGGTCCTTCTCATTTTAAATAAAAGACAAGTAAAATATAACCCACAATATAAACTTCGAAAAAGGGTCAAAACTGCCACTAACCTATTGGCTTAAGTTTAAAAATACCCTCTGTCCATCTATTTTGTAAAAATTGCTCTCATTGTTAAAAATATGGCCCATTCATGCCCTTATATCTGTCGAGCCTTTAATTTGCCGAATAAAAAATTACTTTACTATATATGACATGGCAATTGCTTATTGGTCAAAATTAAAAATCTCACTCTACCCCAAATCTGATCCATAAATAACTCACTCACTATCCATCCTAGTCATTCCAACCGGCTAAACACTTTTTAGCCCCCTCAAACATCCATTTTCATACTCGACTCATGATCCAATTGTTATTTAGGTTTCATTTGTCAAAATTTTATATTTTTCTTTTAATTAATTAATTTATTATTTGGTATCCTATCCCTTTTCATGTTCGTCTTTCCCAACTTAATCACCGCCAACATTTTCCAACCAAATTACCCTTGACAAATTCCGAAGCTAATTCACATGATTTTATTTAATTCTAACAAGCTAGATGGTGGCACAAAAAATATAATTATTGCAGAAAGATAACTTATTAAATCATAAAATCTTATAATGAACCAATAATTTAATTTCAAAAGTACCAAGTTCTCCCAAAGATTAATTTAGCAAATAAAAATTAATTTAAAAATTAAATTAAGGTTGAAAACTCTGAGAATGATAGGAAGATCAATGGGTGTTGAAGGGTGAAGATCTTGAAGAGTCAATGGTGGTCATCTGTCAACAATGGTGAGTTATCGTATTTTGCCATGGAGGAGGATAATTATAGAACATGCAGAGTGACGGGAGGGCATAGATGGAAGAGGTGAAGCTGATACGTGAATTTAGAGCATTTTAAAAGGCGGATCACGGGTCGGGTATGAATATTTTGGATCTTGGAGTGGGCTAATAAGTAAATATGAGGTGAAATTTTAATTTAAATCAATAGGAAATTGACACATAATAAGTAATAAAATAAATTCTTACTCATTATAGGGTCGTCAGAAATGAGGGTATATATGGGCCAGATTTTTAACGGTGAGGGCAATTTTATAAAATAGGTGGACGAAAGGTACTTTTAAACTTAAACGAATAGGTTACTTAGGGGCAGTTTTGGCCCTTTTCCGTATAAAGTGTTATAACGTTTATGTCAATCCAGGATTTTCAATAAAACCATACAAAATCATTCCATTTGCTTTAAGTCATTAAAATCACTTTCGACTCCTTAGGCTTAAACATATGACAATCATCCTTACCTTTCACCGGAGTACTATACCTTCACCAACACAAGAAGGTCAACTAGGTTATGTACCTAGCGGCAAGTATCATATACCCTACTTACTCAAATTGTCTCATCTTAGTGCTGTACGAATTGACTCAGGCATGCTAATAATAGCACAAAATAGTAACCTCTCAAGGGAGAGCACTCTATCGTAGTCTATACCACAAAGTGTCCATCTACGCCTACATCGACACATGTAGTTTTCTGACGACGAACATAATACATCCGAAGTTAATCTCGGTAAACACAAGTAACTCCGAACACATTTGATATTTCAAAAATAGATTCATAGCATAGTAGCCTCAAATGATCTATTTTTAATCAAATTATAGCATTAATAGAAAATCTAAACCATTTGAACAAAATTTAAATAAACTATCTTTTACATGTTAAAGCCTTTAGCAATTTAACATCAATTTTTAAAAGATACCACAAATGCTATTATATTCATCAATTTTCAACAGAAATATTTTCCATGAAAACTTATATTTAGCACTCAAATATATATACTCTTATTAGTATGTAAGTTTTGACAAAAACTTTTAACATTTACCTTAAGTGGCATTTTGCCAACAAGATTTAAAATAAATTTTAATAAAACGACATTACACTACATATACATATGCAACATAATATTTTAGTACATGAAGATATCCGTACTTGTTTGTCTCCATAAGCACGAAAGCACATTTGAAAATAACTTAAGTATTAACTCGAAACATGCTTTTAGAGAACATCCCTCAAGAAGAGGAAGTTTTAGTCACATTACCTCGCTTTCACTTTATTAACATTCACAATCTTTCAATCATCTTCCATCGTTCCAATGTTGATTAAAATGCTCAAAAAAAAAATCACCAACAAGTCGATTTTTACAATTAGATATCCTAATTACATCAAAATAAGACCTAAAATATTGACCAATATTCATTTATAGCTCATAAGTCGACCACGAGCCTCAAACAACTCAAATCACCGAATAGCTTCACATGCTAGCCCATTCAATTTCTTTATTATATTTTAATACTCATTCGAAGTCATTAATGAATACTTGAAAAATACTACATCAATTATCCAATACCACATAGTTATTATTCATCATCTTCCATAATCAGCACTTGCAAAATATACAATTCAGGTGATTACTTAGTTGATCACTTCCAACTTTTGCTAACAAATAATTCTAAAGGTTCATTGAATTCATCAATTTCATCGCCAAGATTACAATTCATCTTCTCTCTCATTTTCTCAAAAGTACTATTCATCCTATGAACTAGAGTTTTATAATTCAATCTGTCAATCATTAAAACCCGTAACAAATGCTTCAAATACTTCTAACTACTCATAATAAACGAGTTTGAAGCATTAGAATTACCTCTAGTAGATCAATCTTGAGAAATCACAACTTCATTGATTTTAGCATTCTTGAGGATTTGATGATGAAATTTAGTATTTGAATTCAAGAATGATATTAGAACTCATGTATATCGAGTAAGAATCAACCCAAAGTATAATTAACTACTTACCCTAGTTGGTTAGACTTGATTTGAGCTTAAAATCGCCTCTTGACCTCAAGAACCTTAACCCCAAAAGCTCAAAATACTCCCTGTCTCTGACTTTGTAGTTATAGGCCCAAATTTCTGGGGTTTCGAACGCTTCCCCGGACGTTTCGCGTCCCCAGTTCACTCCTCCTCCAAGCTCGAATGACGACCCGGACCATGTGATAGTACTCCACTGACAGCCTTTGGTAATTTGATGATAGTTTCTTGTAGGAATGTTCAAATAACGAACGATTTGAAGCGTTAGAAACTAGACTCGAAGATCTTTCATTTGATAGTTTTTCCACCACATAAACACTTATATATATCTAGATATTCTCGTCAAAATTTAGGTCTTGCGCTACTCATTTGGATCTTAGTCTATCATGAAATTTCTAACTTGACTTGTCCCAAGGGCTCTCCCTTAGGCCCTATATCACTTCAAATACACCACTTAGTGGGGTCTGACAAGAGGGGCTTGCTCTGATGGTAAGCAACCCCCACTTCCAACCAAGAGGTTGTGAGTTCGAGTCTCCCCAAGAGCAAAGGTGGGAAGTTCTTGGAGGGAAGGATGCCGGGGGTCTATTTGGAAACAGCCTCTCTACCCCAGGGTAGGGGTAAGGTCTGCGTACATACTATCCTCCCCAGACCCCACTAAGTGGGATTATACTGGGTTGTACTTTTGTACTTTTTTATATTAATAATCCTCATCAACACACTAAATGATGTAATTAGCACACATCAACTTTCTTAATAGTGCTTAGGCACTTCGAAATTTTTCCGGAGTGCTACAATTAGATTGAGGCTTTATCCTATATTGTGCGACATTCACCACCGCACAATTGTCATACACTAAGGAGATTGAGAGTATTCTGCAAAGCAGAAAAAATAGAACTGTCATCTCTTATGGACCAAGGCGTTCCTACTCACATTTCCTTTCTGAAAATATATTGCTACTATCAGTTGCGAGTAAATTATTCGTGCAGTACTTGCCTCGTTCTCTTAACATGAGAAAACCTTAAATTACTTTGGAGCTTCGCAATGTTGTCCACCTCTGTATGTTTTCCTTGAAACAGAAAAGAAAATTAGCCAAGGTTTTTGCAGTTTCTTAGTAGAAGAAAATGGAAAACTGGAAATACTGCAGAACCAAACAGGGAATAACATTTTCCTTTTCGTTACTGTTGAAAATCTTAGGATAAATTGGCAATATCCTTCAGCTTGTTCAGCTTCCACATTGTCAAAACCAACATGTTTCTTTTCTTGTACTGCACTGATCACAGATAGGAAGCTGAAGGCTGCAAAGACTGCTTTTGACGCCAGCGTTGATAGTGGAATAACATTTATCGATACTGCTGAGGTCTATGTTTCAAGGGTGAGTAATGGTTTTTATTTGTCAATTCTCTTAGTCTGCTAAACTGTACAGAAAAGTTGTACAATCACGAGAAAATCACTATTTCCTCTACTTGCAGTTCTCATTAGGTGCGATAAATTCTGAAACACTGCTAGGAAGGTGAGCTCTAACTTCTCCTAAATGTTCATTATTTTCACTTGTGGCCAAAAGGATATCAATTTGCATGTTCTTCATGTTTGTTGTTTTAACAGTTAAAGTTTTTGCTGTTATATTAGATTCATCAAGGAAAGAAAAGAAAGTAATCCAGAAGTCGAGGTTGCTGTTGCGACTAAATTTGCTGCATTGCCGTGGAGGCTAGGCCGTCAAAGTGTCCTAGCCGCCCTCAAGGATTCTCTTGCACGTCTCGAACTTTCTTCGGTTGATCTTTATCAACTTCACTGGTAGGCTTCTTGAGACCTCTCCTTTTGGTTAATTTTTTTAATTCTATTAAACAGTCAATGGTTGACAAAAGCTTTTTTTGGTCTAATTTTCAGGCCAGGAATATGGGGAAATGAAGGTTTGTCTTGAATGATTACCTTGTTCCATTCATCAAATCAGCTACTTTTCTTTAACATATAAAATAGAAAAAGATTAGTCTATGAGAAAATCCTTTTCCAGGTTATATTGATGGTTTAGGAGATGCAGTGGAGCAGGGCCTTGTAAAAGCTGTGGGAGTATCTAACTATAGTGGTAAACCTATTATTTCTAGTCACTCAAGTATTGTGACAGTTATTGATGACTTTTTTAGTTCACTCTCAACTCAGTAGCATTACGGATATTTGGCCGGTTGAAGTAGTTCTTGTTTCAGAAAAGCGTCTACACGCTGCATACGAGCAGCTGAGGAGGAGAGGTATTCCACTAGCTTCAAATCAAGTCAATTATAGCCTTATATATAGGTTTCCAGAGGAAAATGGTGTAAAGGCTGCCTGTGATGAACTAGGAGTCACGTTGATCGCATATTCACCCATTGCTCAAGGTAAAACCTGATCTATTTTCTCTTTTGCGATAAGTTCAATTAATTATGGGTATGCAACTGTTTTCTTGTGAAGAACGTACAATGGGCCTGATTAATGACCTCATTGAACCAGACATGAAACAAATAGTTACTGAGGCCTTAAGCTGGCTGTTTACCACAACAACAACAGACTCAGTGTAATCCCACAAGTGGGAGAGGATAGTATGTACGCAACCTTATCTCTTCCTTGCAAAGGTAGAAAGGCTGTCTCCGATAGACCCTCGACTCAAGAAAAGTACAGTAATAGCAGTTTTAAAAATAAATGCAGTAGTGGAAGAGCCTTTAAGCTGTTTATGTACACAAATTTGTAAGCTGGTTTCCTGCACCTTTGTCACACCAGTATAGATAGTGTTTACTAATTCCATACTAGTGTAACTTACTGAAGATTCCTCTCTATAACAACCGTCTTCTGTGCTAATCATTGCTGTTGCACCAAAGTTTAACGGACATAGTTAATAGTTCTTTCCAAGCGATCATATATCATAATTCATAGTCATAGAATACCTGCTGAAGCATACTATTTGTGTAAAATGGGGTTTTGCTTCACTTGCTAGAAGTAACACTAAGCTGTGGTTACACTGCTGCCGTTGAATCTACATACCATGTTTCACTAAGGCTAACTGGAGCACTGGATTGTGTCTATACTGTCAGTAAATAAATTACAAAGAAAATTATGTCTCTCCAAGTTGCATACCCAAGTCTTTGCCGAAACTACTGATAAAAGCAATAGTTTATCCCTTATTTGCTCTCTTTTGCTGTCTTAGGAGGGGAAATACTATTTACCAGTACATTATGCTATTTGCTTAAAAGAACTTACCATTGCACCCTGATATTTAGGTAGCTTTTCCGGCAATTGTGACTTTTGTGTGAGTAGGTGAAAGCGTTATGATTTTTGTGTTAGAAAACATAGTTATATAATTTTGATGGAAAAAATCATAGTTATATGATCATTTGTAAACTTTACCCACTGTTTCAAGCTAGAAGTAAAGAAAATCTTTGTCAAATCTGCGTGGAAATATTTGGGTCAGATTTACATTTTTAATCTCATGCAGGGACTTTGACTGGGAAATATACTCCAGAAAATCCACCCACTGGCCCTCGAGGACAGATTTATACTCCTGAATTTCTAAACAAAGTAAGGTCTTTATAGAGTATGACTACAAATTATTAAGAACTTGGACTTCTTACGTTTCAAGAACTTTTGTGCACTGCAGTTGCAGCCACTCATAAATAGAATAAAGGAGTTAGGAGAAAGCTACAGTAAGACTCCAACACAGGTATGTCTTCCCTATTTCTAGAAAATTTCACGATTTAGCTAAGCTTAATTTCTTCAGGTGTAGCTTTGTTTGGGATGCTGTTACGCTAGTCGTAGTAGAAGCTGTAAATTACACCACCTTCATCGCAAATATCATATCTTTTAGCTGGAAAAGATGTACTAAGTGACAATATAATGGACCGTCAAATGAACGCTGCTAGCTAGGCACATGTCATGAGTTCGAACCTTACTATGGACAAAAGGGAGTATTTAAGTGGAGAAGGATAGAAACTGTTCCACTATCTATCAAGTTCGAACCGTCCGCTATTTAGTCCTCAAGAATTTCTCAGTTATCAAAAAAGGAAGTCTACTAGCTTAGTGTGTGATCCTTAATCAAAACGAGATTTTTTTACTTCTTCGACGGTCCGTTGAGTCAAGATTTATAAAATCATGAGGAAATTCCAAGTTCACCTTTGAGTCAACATTCAGCATATTTTAGGGATTTAAGTTAAATATACTAATGGTGTACAAATGTTTTTACACTTCAGTGAATTTTAACTTGTGGTATCGCTTACTAAGTGACCTCATCGTGTAAATATTTTATATGTCATCGGTGAATAGACCTTAAACTCGTATTTTAGATGGTTCTTGGATGACTTTAGGAATATGATAGTCATTACTTGGGCAATTCTTGGAAAGTCTAAAGGATTAAAGGCGAAGGGAAATAATGATTTTGATTGTGTAAAGATATGGCACTTGGGATTAACTCAATCCCAAAAGTTAGCTCGTAGGGAAGGACTCTCCAAGTCCATATAAAGAGACCACCAGCTCATTCACTAACCAATGTGGGACTTTAACCCTCTTTTAGCACCCCCTCGCATGCCGAGAGCACCAATTGGAGCGTGGACAATATATCATAGGGGTCCAAACGGGAACCGACCTGGCTCTGTTACCATGTAAAATAGAGAGAAAATGGAAAATGCTTTTGCACTCATTTGCTCTTGTCTTGTTACCTTCCACAGGTAGTCCTGAATTGGTTGATTGCACAGGAGAATGTTGTTCCTATCCCAGGAGCCAAAAATGCAGATCAAGCTAAAGAATTTGCTGGTGCATTGGGTTGGAGACTCACTCAAGACGAAGTTGACGAACTTCGCTCTTTGGCATTAGATTTGAAACCGGTTGCAGGTTTACCTGTCGAAAAATTATAAGACAGACAAGTTAATATTTACACGTACATCAATTTTTTCCTTAAATGTCTACATGTATTTCCCAGTGATTATTTAGTATAAGATTTAGAAAGTCTTGAAAATGTAATGACTGCTGAGGCCTTGAGTACTACTCCTATTCTTCGGGTGATGCAATGTGAAACTGCTGTATGTTAAGCAAACGTATAAAATCCCTTCGAGATTTATATTATATACACTAATAATGTAAAGAAATATTACAGATTCGTGCAATTTCAATTGGCTAGAGTAGGATGTTTTTCTATTTTTCAAGTTACTTATTATGATTGTCAATGAGAAGCTACATGTTGTAGTAGGCCAACTTAACCTGATGGCGTTAATAGTTTATGCGCATTTTGCACATATAACTTAAACTCAATTCTTTATTTTTTGGCATGTTAAAAGCGCCAACAATTTCACGGATTAAACAAAATAAAAAAATGAAGTGATAATGAACATGAATTTTCACTTGTCTTCTAATAGCATATATTAGGTAGGGAAGAGGATATTGTTGATTTCAACTTATGTTATTTTCATTTAACCTTTTTGAATTTCCAAAATATTAGTACATCTTTCACCTATACAATGGGAAGGAAAACTAATTACTCCATCTAGTATTCGTAAAACTTTAGACAGTAAAAACAACTCATATGTTTCATGATGCACTACTATTATTTCTCTAACCACAATTTATATATATATATTTTAAATTACTAAGAAATTTTAACATAAAGTACTTTTTATGTAGTTTTTAAATATGTAATTTTTTAAAGATTTTATTTTCAAATCCGCTCAGAATAATAATTTGATCCTCCTACTTCGAACACTACTACATAAAATGGAATGGGTAAAGGATAAAGGTGTGTGACTGTATAGGTCAAAATCTGAACAAAAGAATTCTATTTAAGGAAGAACGACTAAGAGTCAACCAAGCCGAGGTCACATATAGGAAGCATTATATCGGCGAGTGATTAGGTCGTGGTCAAAGTCGAGCACTCGATTCAGCTTAAACGGCTAGTTCAACACTTAGACATTCAAGAGGAATATTCTACGTGATATTTCAAGAACTTAGATACTCTGGTTAAGGACAATTGGGTAAAGAAAGTATTTGGTATAAATATCATGAAAGAGTGTTTGTTACATAAAGGAGGCTGATGGGAGCACAAGTACATATCTCTAAAGGTGAATATGTTCCCAGATCTGAGGCTCCTCGCTTAAAAAGGAGAAAAGAGCTTAGAATCTCACTAATCATCTGTATCAAATATACGAAGGTTGATCTTGGTGAAGAATGATGACTCCTTTCATTTATATATTCTTCATTATCATTTGATGTTATTGAAGCAACCATCCTACATCAACTGTTCAGGAATGAAGGGCAAGACCATGCCAAAGTAGAGAAAGAAGCTCTCCCTTCTCTCTAAACTTAAGATCTCCTCTAACAACTCAACCATCACTACTACCCTAAATGGACACAGATTCAGAGATGACACTCATTCCCCCCAAACCACCTGACTTAAATACCAATGATACTTCCAAGATTTCTGGAAATCAGATAAATTCCTTTAAAGACCAACTCATTAAAGAAACTGAAGAGGCGGATATCACTTTTGAATTAACTTTTCCCCTTCCCCATGGTGATGATATTGGTTCGTCCATAAAGGATTCAGAAGATACCATGTCTGGAAAAGAAAGAATCACCCTCTCTCATGAGGACAAAGAACGCATGTATATGCGTTGGAGATATTCCATAATCATCAAATTACAAGTCAAACGGTTCTCCATCAAACACTTAAAAAAAGGTCCAAGAACTGTGGAAAGTAAACGAAAACTTTCCTCTAATCGATCTAGGGACAAACTACTATATTGCAAAATTTCAAAAACTTGAAAGCATGAATCATGTCCTACAAAGTGGGCCATGGTTTATCTTTGGTTTCTTCTTATCCTGTCAAAAATGGAAACCAAACTTTGTGGCAACCAATGCTAAACAAATATGCACTGTTGTATGGGTCAGACTGCCTAATCTAAACATCTTCAAGAGTGGACGCATGCACTTCTTCCATTTTGAGGGGAGGATACGTTAGGCTTTGTGTTAAGTTGCCATTAAATAAACCTATTGCAAAATTTTTACTCATAGAGGACCATAAACAAGTTATTGAGTATGAAGGAGATAAAATACTATGCACGAACTGTGGTTCATTAGGCCACACAATTGGCCAATGTTCGATGGTGGTAAAATCACTACACTAGACGGAGAAACCTGAAGATAGCTCTGACCAATTGCAAGACACTCAAAACTTCACTAAAACAAGAAATGAGGATGACTGGCATACTGTTTCCTTTCAGAAGACAAGAAGGTTAGTTAAGAAAATTCAAAATGCAGGAATGAACACTTCCACGGAGGTAGGTATTAATGTTAAGTTATTCAATGCCTCTACTGGTAAGTACGTAACACCCAAAAGTTTAAATTTGTTAACAAATTTTCTAATAACTCGTCTCTTCACAAGGATAGCAAAGGCCACATCCTAAGGACTAATTCCAGTAAAGCCATTACAAATGAGAACAAAGATGTTTTTCATTTGGAAAACAACTTTTCAAAATTGTGCAACGAGCACATGGTTTTGGATGCTAATCCAACTGGAATTAGTACTCTATTACCCAATAACTTTGACATGCACCAGTCCACGTGTAAGATAGAGCATTCTAAATGTGCTAATATAACTAACCCCTACTAATATCAATACTTTAGTGACCAACTTATCTGCTAATAATACTAGGCCATGTCATCTACCTAATACAATAACAATTATAATATTTTTTTACCACTAATGAATCCACCACTAAAAACAAAAATTGCATTCCGCCTGCCCCACACTTGTCCAGTGAAACACACACAAATGAACACATGGACATAACTACACGACAAGTGGCGGAAAAATCCCACGCAAAATCCACAATCTTCTTCTAATATCCATATGCTAGCCCATCTGGATTGCATGCATGTTGATGCAATTATAACCTACTCTCAAACCTCTCCCAGTTTAAGTATAGACAAAGACCCCAGTCATGCCAAGGCTTCCGTTGAACAATCGAATGAGGTACAGACTTATACAACTCCTTCACAAAGGCGACTGAATATGGAAAATCTTTCACCACTACAACATCACAACCCAAACAACGCAGTAATCTATGTCCAACCACCATTACCTCAAGATCATCACCCATTATCCTGGATAGAGATAGGTCTAATGGGGAGGGGTCCGATGTTCAATGCTACCATCAACGGGCAAGAAAGTGTGATATTAATCCAAAATCCATGATAATTGGCACAACTAGTGTCAGAGGGCCTTCACTTAGCCAAGAACAACTACATGAACCATGTTTGGGTGAACAACATTTTGCAACCTCTAGCCCCAGCCTTTAATTCGAACCTAGTCTAAGAAATGAGAGCTCAATGGAACCTTCCTCCTCACTTCTATCCCGTTCCAATTCTTCCCCAGAATCTAGGCCTATAATCTACCTTTCTTTCCCCCGGAAGCCCTAACAGTTGTGAATCCTATCCTAATGCAGTGGGATGTTCCTCAACATCACCCACACCCACAACCACAGAACTTCAACATGGAATTCCCGATGGAGAATATCATCCTCAATCCCCCAGTAGCTCCAAACGTAGAAAACCACATGGAAGAGGAACTGATTTAACCAATAGATTTGATAGGGGAATTAGTGGTGGAGTTGGGAAACCTAAGCGAGGTAAAGTTATTTCTATTTATAGAAAATCAAGAGAAAAGGCATATCCTATCGTGCCCATAGAATCTGGTAAAGTGTTCAATGGACATTCGCCCACCCCATAATCCAACAATGGGGAACAGAGCAATGATCCTTGTCCCAATTCTGAGGGTACATTGAACTCTAGCATGGAAATACTGGAGAATGCTCACAGCCCAACCCCTAATATTAACATGTTTAATGCTACAAACTTTATAATATGGAACATTAGGGGAGGAAATAATGAGGATTTTAGAAGAAACTTCAGGGATCTCATTGATACCCACAGACCATGCATGGTAACACTACTTGAAACCAGAATGCAATATCATGCACCTCTCTTGCAAGAGTTTGGTTTTTCTGAACTCATTGAGGTACCAGCAGATTGACAAGCTGGTGGCATGGTGCTCCTATGGGACCATACCAAGTTGACTGTCCACAATGTTGTACGTAGAGACCACAAAATTCATGCTACAATTGAGGTGCGTCCTAATAACCTAAAATGGCCTTTTTCATCTTTATATGCTAGAACTGATATTGTTTATATGGATATAATGTGGCATGATATGAAAAATATTGTTGACTCTTATAAAGATACATGGCTAGTAGGAGGGGATTTTAATGATATGTTTAATGCTAATGATAAAATTGGTGGGAGACTTCTTAATCGTAGAATTTTAGAAAATAACAAATGTATAAAAGAACTTGATAAAGAATTTACATAGAATTTTATTTATTTTTTATTTAACCAGAAAATAGAATTTCAGTCAAGGTTTGAATTTAAAAGAATTCGAGTTACTAATAATCAAGAAAAGGAAGAAAAGAAAATAATTCTGAGTAGCAATATGATGATCAAGAAAAGCGAATGATACCAATATATATTTCAATAGTATTTCCTGTCCCACAACTGATTACATATCTCCTTTTTATAGGTTCCTTTGAGAATGTACGTTATGACTAAATCATAATAAGGCTATTATGAGTAATTAAAGTCATTGAATGCTACGTTACATAATCATTACATTTAATACGAATTCCCTAACGTATTCCGTATTTAATGTGTGTTATATGTTGTATATGTGTTTTTTTACTGTCAGATTCATTCTCTTGGGCTCTTGAACATAAATGACTTCAACAGGTACGGGCGCGAAATTATTTGAATATCTAATAGGAGCATTGGGGAAGCTATCTAAAATGAGGGTTCTCCTAGGATTAAGGTTTGGTGAAGTCATGGTGAAAAAGACCAAGATCGAAGCGAAGAAGAAATAAATAGAGATTTAAAAAATAGGAGTATTCAATAAGTTTTATGTGATAGAAGACAAAAAAAGAAGTTATATTTATATTGGGGAATATCCAACAAAAGAAAAAATTACGATGTTGGAAGAACCATAATAATGATAGCTGACACTTCGAGAATAGTGCAGCCGTAGAAAAAGCCTTAAAAAGGGGCTGCAAAACTGCAAAACCAATGAGAAAATGACACGTATACGGAGCATTAAATAGAAGCGACAATTAAAGCGCCAGTTTTGTCATAGCATTTATAGTGACAAAAAATTTTCTTTTAAAGAAATCCACTTTCCATATATTCAACGGATTAATAAATGAAAAATGGGGGACTATCTGTACTGAGACATATTGTATTTAAGGAAACGTGTCATGACAGGTAGACTGATTGAATGGTCAAAGGACAACATTTTTTTAAGATGCACGAGCAATGGCAAGGATGAATTACGACATACACGAGCAAATAACAAAAGAGAAGGCAAGGGTAGATATTCAAATAATTCAGCGCTCGTACCTGTTGAAGTCATTTATGTTTAAAAGCCCAAGAGAATGAATCTGACAGTAAACAGAGTGCAGATACAACATATAACCGACATTAAATACGGAATACGTTAGGGAATTCGTATTAAATGTAATGATTATGTAGCGTCGCATTCAATGACTTTAATTACTCATAATAGCCTCATTATGATTTAGGCATAACGTACATTCTCAAAGGAACCTATAAAAAGAAGATATATAATTCAGTTGTCCAGAATTATTTTCTTTTATTCCTTTTCTTGATTATCAGTAACCCGAGTTCTTCTAAAATCAAGCTTTGATTGAAATCCCATTTTTTGGTTAAACTTTTTTATTTGGTCAAAATTAAACATTTTATTTCAACCAAGTATAATTTTATATATCCACTAGTTACATTTGACTGTATAACTAGTCCTCCATATTCTCACTACCTATTTGTGGAGGTATAAGTTTCTCTTTTTGGTATATTAACTACCTGTAAACAGTGTAATTATTCAATGACTCTAAGACTCTCTTCCATTTGTTGAAGTGTTGCCCTCTCATGTGCAATTGTGTGTCTATCTTTTTTAGTCTCTGACTTTCTTTCTTTTCAGCTTGAAATCTCCTTGCATTTCTTTATTCCATACATGGTAGAGACTAGCAGCACATAGGAACTTCGTGATCTATGCTCGTGGCCTGTTGTTACTCATCTTTCTACTTATCCAATCAATTTTCTTCTCCAAGATGCTAATTCTCCTACTATCCCCTAGCCACCTGAGTAATGCACTCCAAATTTTGGATGAGTAGGGGCACTGGAAGAACATATGTTGCATGTTTTTCTCAGCTCAAGTGGTACACAAAACACAATCAATTTGGACATGTGTTCCCCATTTCTACAATCGATCAACAGTAACCAATCGACCCAGTAGTGTCAGCCAAAGTATGAACTTATGTTTTGGTATAGTAGTTGGTCCCAACACTAGCCCTTTCCATTGAACCTTCTGAAACTGTGAAAGAAAGAGTAAGTAAGCTTTTTTAGTGCTAAATTATCTTTATCACAGCAAATCTGTATTGTTACATTATAGTCCATATTCAGGAACTATTTCTTTGCATCCAATATTTTTCTTACTAGCCAGCAGGCCTGTGTAGGTGTATTAAGTTGCTGCAATTTTTTTCTTTTGATATAGAAGGTATGAATCCATTTTATCCAGAGTATATCTTTCTTGGTTATTGCAGCCCATAGTAATTTACTAATAGTTGTTTTATTCCATATATGAAACTCTATGAAGTTCAGACCACCTACTAAATGTGGTTTACATAATGTCTCTCATGCAAACAAGGCTTTCCTTGAGCTCTCATGATTTCCTGTCCATATGAAGATTCTGCAAATTCTAGTTATGAGTTGAATAACCTTCTTAGGAATTACAAACACCTGAGCCCAATTAGTTTGTATCTCAAATAGCATACTTTTAATAAGTTGCACCCTTTCACTATATGGTAGAAATTTAGTGGACCAACATCTTATTCTTGCAACCATTTCTCAACCAGTGGTAGGCATTATTGAACTGTGATCATCTTTATGGAAAGAGGAACTCCCAAGTACTTGAATGGAATCTCTCACTCTGATAATTGTATTTAATTTAATAGTTGTTCCTTAAGTTGTTGACTGATCCCTTCCACATACAGTGAACTCTTTTCCAAATTTGCCTTGAGACCAGATAATGCAGAGAAGTGGTGGAACAGCTGAATCATCAACTTTACAGAAAATGGATCAGCTTTGCAACACATAATTAAATCATCAGCAAAGCATATATGGACTGTCTCCAACTTGCTGCATCTTGGGTGATAGTTGAAGTCTGGATTGTGTCTTAGGTTCTTGAGGGATCTATTTAATTACTCCATCACAAGAACAAGCAAGTATGAAGACATTGGGTTTCCCTTCCTTAGACCTCTCTTAGCTATAAATGTGGGTGTAAGACCACCATTAAATAGCAAAGAATAGCTCACTAGCTGACACACTCCATAATTAGGTTTATAAACTTCCTAGTCATCCCATATTCTAGTAGGACCATTATGAGGAATCCCCATTCAACGGAATCATAAGCTTTTCTAATGTCCACCTTTATTAGGCATCTAGGAGACACCCATTTTTTTCTGTAACACTTAACAATTTCATGCGCCACAATCATATTATCTAGAATGTTTCTCCCCTCAATGAATGTTGATTGTGAAAGCCCCACCAAGTAGTCAACTACTCCTTTCAACCTAGCAGTAATGACTTTAGCTATCAGTTTGTATATTGTAGTGCAACAGGCAATGGATATGAATTCCTTCAAAATGTGGGGCTACTTTCGGAACTCAAGTCACAATAGTGCAATTTAATTCCTTAAGTATTTTACCAATTTGAAAGAACTGCATTGTAGTCTATGTTACCTCCTTCCCTATCAAATGCCAATACTTTTTGAAGAATTCAGCTGGGAATCCATAAATCCAGGAGCTTTATTAGCTGGGAGGTCTTTCAAAGCATGAAGCACTTCTATTTTTGTTACTTCGGGTATAAGGTCCAGTTGTGGTTCATCAGTTAGACAAGGTCCATCTCTTGCTATAGTTGGGTTTAGGTGCATTTGTGCTGCAGCTATTCC